>LPNX010862847.1:100048-116584 GCA_001517045.1 Pseudotsuga menziesii | reverse complement strand
TTCTCTGCAACTCTAGAAGATAGAGAACGTTCTTCAACAAGAAATCAGGGAATCCAGGCATCTTCAGTTGAATGGTGCCCATTCCCTTTGGTTTAATACTAGACTTATCTGCAAAGTAAACTATGCCTTCTATTGTTTCATTCAATTCTTCAAAACAGTCTTTTCTAAATGTCCTGTGTGATGTTGCACCAGTATCAAGCAGTCAACAATCTTTATAAGATGAAAGAGAAGTCATTTCATTAAATCCAAGATTACAATGTGCAACAATACAAGAATCAGAAGATTTACTAGCATCTTGGTCATCTTTCTTCTGGTTGTGCTTGTCTTTGATGGAGTCCCACGAAGCCCAACACTGATATGATGTGTGCCCATTCTTTCCACAACGTTTGCATTTTGATCTTTTTCTGGAGTTGTTTCTGCCCCCTCTGCCTCTCTTGCTGTAATCTCCCTTGGAAGGTTCTTTGGATTGGTCTTTGCCAGCTAGGGCAGCACCAATACTAGATGCCAAAGAGTGCATCTTTACAACTGTTAGTGTAATTTACAAGAATGAACTTTATATGACAAAGAGAAATAGAAAAACAATAACCTTGCAGGTCTACAGCCTCTGCCAAGATGATTTACAATCTTAATATGCTGTGAACTGTCACAAAATATAAGGTTTTGAACAGCACCAGTCAACGATCTCAACTATATGAAAGAAGCAGGTCTAAGTCTCAGCTACTTTTTACAATACAGTCCTTGTAAAATTACATCTGCACTAGCTAGTATAAACAATGTCTTCGACAAGCTCTATTCACTATGTAAGTCTATGTCTCTATCATACAATTTATATGGTCGTTTACAAACATAAAAAATAATAAGCTCTGCAATCGTTTACAACAATATTTTCATGTCACATGACAGTGCTATTTTCCAAAGGAACATATCAGAATGATTTCTTCATATGTATGGGTTTGCAAAAATTAGGGTTCGTGTAATCCAACGATCACACCAAAATTTTTACCTCCACGCAGACATCTTTAGCCTTCAACGCAGACAGCCTTCAACGTAGCCTACAACAGTCTTCAATGCTCAGTCTCCAACGCAGGTTCTTTAGGTAGGCAACAGTCTCCACTCAGCTGAATGATTGCAAGCAGCTCCACCGTAGGTTCTTCAGGCAGGCAGCAGTCTCCACTTCAGGAAGCAGTCTCTTCTCCAACGCAGCCTTCAACGTGACTTCAGCAAAATGATTCTCCAACGCAGCCTTCAACCTGACTTCAACAAAATGATGCACAGCTTCACGCTGATAGATAAAGGGAATTACACCACAATATCATTCAACGATGGTCTCTTCTCCAAGCAACATATGCAGTCTCCTGTTCAGTACGCAGGCCTCCTCTTCAATACGCAGCATATACCAAAGATTTGTTGATCATTTATAAACTACAAATAATCTCTCCACGCAAAAGCAAAAAGTATGATATGACTCATGCAAAAGCACACCAAAACAGGTCAGCTTAGTTGATTATTCATTAGACATCTTTCAAATCCTGTAAGATATCACTTTCTATGTCGTCAAAAGCTTCAACTCCACAGCTAAATTGAACTAAATTGTCCTTGATACCAAGACGAGCTCTCTATTCAGAGCTCTGATCCCAGTAGGAAATAATGGTAGGCTACTCGACAAGGCTTTCACAACCTCCTAGAGAAGGGGCAATGTAAGGAATTTTTAATGAATCAATAAAACGGGACGTAGCCTGTAAGTCTCCAGCAATCTCAAAACTGACCACACCACCAGAGAAATCTCCATGCAGTCTTCAAGTCGCAGGAAGGAGATCACAAATTCTTCTGGTCCAGCTCCACGTTGTAATTAAAGCTCCAAATTCACAGCAGAGATTAGGGTTCGTATTAGAGAAATCTCCACACAGTCAAAGATATAGATATATGGTATACTCACACAGTCAAAGATATATGGTATGGTTCTTCACGCATATTGATATATGGTATACAATCTGGTCGTGGACGTTTTTAGAAATCGCAGCATCTCACAAGGAATTCGTAGCAATTACCCATCAAATACAGCTAGGGAGACCGTCAACATATGGATTACAATACAGAAAACGTTTCACTTCAATTCAGTACAGCAAGGGAGCCACAGCAGGCACACCCTTCACGCAGAATCATACAACACGCTCACACTCACGCAGAATAATATTCAAAACGCTGGGATTGAACGGAGAAACGGAGGAGACCAAAGCACAGTTCTGAAAAATTAGGGTTAGGTATTGTTCTATACCAATAATGCATTCACGCAGAGACTAGAGGAGAAACGCACACAATGAATGCGCGTAGGTGCAGACTGGCGATGGGCAGGCAGCCTGAAAGAGGAGACTGGCAGACATAATGCCAGGTCTGAAAACGCAGGCAGAATGGCAGGCATGCAATGCAACCAGGAGTTATGGTAGGCAGATAGCCAGGCTCTGATACCACTTGTTGGTAATAACTCCCGATTCATTCTATTACATAGCCAAATGCAAATATTTATACAATTTACAAGACGGTTGAGTTTCACCTCCCGCCCAGCCTTCTCGGCTTCCTACATCAGTTTTATTTATTTATTTACAAAGTATATAATCCCTACGGATTATATTCTAACAGCATTAACTCTTTTAATGTCATAGAGTGGTTAACATAACCATTTTAGGTTTATCTTCTCAATAATTCTTTGTTGGCATTAGCTTTTCTAATGTCATAGAGTGGTTAACATAACCACGTGTAAATATGAGTAATTGTGAAGAAAAAGATATAAGAAAGAGTTAGGAAGTGAGTATTTGTGTATAAAATTATTTCAAATGTCATAGAGTGGTTAACATAACCACGTGTAAATATGAGTAATTGTGAAAAAGAAGATATAAGAAAGAGTTAGGAAGTGAGTATTTATGTGTATAAAATTATTTCAAATGGAATAGGTTTGTTGTGAATTTTAAGGAAGGTGTGTTTTAAGAATGCCTATGCATTTTATTTGAATAACAATAATTCTTTATGAATCTTTATCATGGGCGCTTCTACATAGGTTTTTTTAATGTGAAAATGAACATACATTTTTATAGTGGGCACATTGACTATTTTTAGTCATTTTTGGTTAACTTGCTAGAACATTTTCTTCATATTATCTCATACTCGCATGTGTGTTTTGTTGTTGACTCAACCCATATTTGATGAAGAGAAACACGAAGAACATTGACTTTTTATTTTGAAGTAGGTTGTATGTATAAGGTCATTTTTATATTTGTTAAATTACACAAATTTAAATAATTTGTAAAATTATTTTTTTATTATTTAAATGTATTTTTTATTCTATTAAGATGGAGAAAAATCTTGATGGAAACCCAAACCCTAACCCCCAACCACTCTCATGAGACCCAAACATGGAAATAAACCAATATTTAGATGAAATAGAAACTTAATTGGTGAGCCTTGAAATTGTAGAGAGTCATCTTGTCTTTTATTGACCACTTTGGTCGACACCATTGTTACTTCCAATGGCCATGCACAATGCTAACTATCTATCCAATATATCAGAATATAGGGTTAAGATGAAAAAATACTACTCAATCTATATAAATAGGAAGAGGTGAAATATTTTCACATAACAAAAGCAATGATTCCAGTGCTACTTATTAACATTGGAACTAACCAACCCTCTTCATCCAAAAGAAATAAGTGACTTTGGATGGACTAGTGCACATTCCATCCATTCAAAAACAACTTGATGGATAGGTAGTTTATGATATTTAATAAATTTATATGGAGGTTCCATTATATTTTCTATGTAAAGTATGGGTCAATTTTATTATGGGTTTCTATGTTAATTAATTAGACATTTAGTGGATTCTAGGGACTGGTTTTATCTTTTTTCAAAATCAAGAAAAGGCTAGGTGTAAATCATAGAGAGGAACACCCCTTTCTAGGTATACAACTAACCCTCCTACCCCCAACTACCTTAATTGCCGACCAGATTTGTGTAGCTAGTACCACAATATCCATCTTGACATAGGATATAATTTAACATACCATATAACTTGTCACAACATACTCTCCGGATCAATATGTAGAAAATGTTAGACCATTAGTTATAGAGCATTCAAGCTACATCATTGATTCTAAATAAACCACAATATTTGGCAATGCTAGCCATTCTAGTTCAAGTTCAGTTGATCATCATCAATGCTCTCATTATGGGTATACTTGTGATAGGCCAATAGAGGTTCCTCTGTAGGATAATTTGTTGGATGAGGTTAGTAATATTTTCATGCATTGTGTATTTAATTTTGCAATTGACAAGTATTTGGTAAGTTACATAATTGGGGTGAATTAATGAAAATGGATGGTAAATCCATGAAAATGGATAACACTGGTTAAAAACAATTTGAAAAGAATGGTGTTGTCTTTCTAATAATATTTTAAAAAAAATATGAATATCAATTAATGTGTCAAATTTACATTTATTTAAATGCATGGCCAAGCAAATTTTATAAAAGTTAACAAGTGATTATGCTACAGTAAACTAATTCAATGTTTAATATATAATTTTTAAAAGCAAAATATACTTACACAATCTACACAAAACATAGTAAATATCCTTTTGAAGAAGAAAGATCCACTAGATCCCAAATATCGTTTTTATAATTTTTTGGTTGTGTAGCTTTTATGATTCTATTTTTTCTCTTAAAATCTTAATAAATTCACCAAGATACAACCTAACATGAAATAGATAAAAGGGTTTCACTCTTTAGAAGTTGCAACTACATAAAATTCTATAATGTAGCTTGAACGAAGATTTTTAAAATACTTAATAAAATCTTTATAAGAAAATTTAAAGGTTTTTTTAATGTTAAATAAAATTTTCAAAATACATTGATAAAAAATAATTAAACTCTTTATTGATTAAAAAAACAACTCCATCAATTATAAGGTATAATATAAAATTAAATAACTATGAAAAACATTTGTAAGAACTTAATGCTCTTATATCATATAACATTAACAATATGAGAATTAAACAATAGGTATAGAATCCAAGGGCCAAGGGCCACTAAACGGATTGGAAATATTGAAATCTGTTTTTTTAAAAGGTTGATATCTTGGATTTACACGACTTTGATTTGAAATTAAAAAATATTTTTAAATTTTTGATATCTCAAAGAATCCAAGAGCCACTAAATAGAATGGAAATATTGAAATCTGTTTTTAAAAAGGTTAATATCTTGGATTTCACATGGCTTTGGATTTTCTTATAATGTGTGTGAAGCAGTAAAAGTGAACTTTTTAAAATAAAAAATCAATTATCGTATAAGAAAAATAAAAAAGGTTGATATCTTGGATTTACATGACTTTGGATTTTCTTATAGTGTGTCTGAAGCAGTAAGAGTCAACTTTTTCAAGAGGATCATATTTAAAAATCAATTATCATATAAGAAAAATAGTACATTAGAATTAATCTAATATTTATAAAATATAAATATATATTTAAAAATATAAGTTTCTTACTTAAAAGAAAAATGGAAAGAATTGGAAAGTTTATTACCACTTCTAACTTAAATATCTATAAATAAACTATTAATAACTCATGGAAAACTTATTTATAAGCTACCAAGGAAATATATGATGACAAATCAATTCACTAAGTATAAAGAAAGTAAGTAAATACTAGTATAGATCCATCTTCATTATGGTTATCCCAAGTGTTGAGAGGGATCAAGTTCTCTTGAGGTGCAAACCCTTTTTAATTTAGTCTAATAAGTATTCCTACTTGTTCAACTTGGTTAAGTAATTTCAAAATAGGGTAAATATTAGTAAAAGAAAATGAGTTGAGTAACATTAATAATCATATAATCAAATATTTTTCCAAAAATTGCTTTACTTGAGTTTCTTTAAAACTAATAATGAATATTAAGAGTAGTTAATGAGGAAAATAATCCATAAAAATTTTAAAATTTGGATTACTAGAATAAATGGGAATTTGAAAAACATTTTACCATCAAATGAAGATTTTCAACATTTATCCAAATGTTTTTGAGAAATGACTTGTTTTTTCTCTATAACTAAAAATGAACATTTACATGTTGGGGTTAACCTTGACTTGCGAATGAGCAAGGATGTAAGTGGTTTAAAGCACACGGTTTTAGTGGCCCTTGGTTTCTTGCTAGTTGTATTTGCATTTAAAGAACCATTGCTATTATTTTGTAAAGTCAACTAAATGTGTTTTACATTTTAGCTAATTTAAAATTAAATTTTATATGTTCTTGGTTATATAATTTTTCTTTTTATTACTCAAGTCAATTGAATTTTACTACTAATATTTTACTACTCAGTTTGTAAGATTGTGAGCAGGGTTATTTTTAAGGATGCTAATTTTATACTTAAGTATAGTATTAAATATAAAACATAGAATTAACACTCAAATGTGTAAATTTTGGAGAATATTATGATTAAAAAAACATATTTTATGTAATATGGACGATATTAGATACTAAATAACGAATTTATTTTTTGAAAAAATCCCCAAAAATAGCCAATTCGCAAAATCTCTCCAATAAAAATTACCCTAATTCTAAGTATTGCCCTAATATGGTTGCATATTTATATGAGTATAATATTTTTTATTTTTTATTCTTTTAATTATAATCCAACATGTTATAAGTTATTATTATTATTATTATTTTTATTGAGCCAACATGTGCCACGTTAGCGTTATAGACTAGACACATCTTGTCCATTTGAGCTGTAGAAAGCGCCTCTCAGTGCAATAAATAAAGTAAATATAAACTTACATATCATTAAAATAATATATGCTCGAGAGAGAATCCCTAGATGAGGTGATAGGGAGGTGAGATGCGATGGAAGGACACCCACCGTAGGACACCCGTGCAACATATTGCCCTCCACCTAGCCACCTCCCTTCATGCAATTAAATCTTGACATGATCAATGGGAAGGCGATGAAGCCTATCCTAGGTTGACGACATATGGCACATGCAACCATGATTCAGGAGGACAATATTTTAGGGCTAAGGTATAGGATGATTTTAAAAATGAATGATGCTCTCATGGCGCATGATGGAAACTTTTAGATGTTTCAAACTGGAGGTTTGAGTATGTTCCCATTGTTGCATATATAATGATGGAATATTAGTTAGGTTGGCTTTACCAGCCTAGCAATTTCTCAAGTTGCTCAAGTTGGAGTTGCTCTATGCAATTTACTCTAATTTTTTTTACCAATTTCTATTTCTAGAATTGTGAGGCGAACATCAATGCTCTCATTTGTCTCATCCCTCTTCAACTAGTGTGCAAGCAAGTTTTGTCTCTAGGAAATGGAGGGTACTCCTTTCCTTTATGACAATGCGCAACCCAACTAAGGTTCTTTCAAGATTATGAGGGAGAGCTTCGATGAATGTGAGCAAAAGAGACCGTAGAAAATTGAGCCTTCTCGTCGTAGGTAGTAGTGTCAATTCCAATGGAAAAATGAGGTAGGGACAAGCAAGCTCGAAGAGGAAGCAATAGTGGGGGTCCAGCGCAAGCTCAAACTAAGGAAGATGAGGAAAAAGGGCTATACTACAATGAAATACCTATCGAAGTTTGGGTTCATATTGCCCAGGAAAAGACGAGGGTGAAGGAGGAATGGGATTTCACCAAGCCCAAGGTAATGATTGAGGAGATGCAGTTGTGGGTTAGTGATTCAGGTCATACTCGTTCAAGAGACACAAAATACTTCATAACTCTAGCATTGCACTGGACTATGAAATCCCCGCTAGGGAAAATTTTGTTGGATACTAAAGTGGAGAGTAATAAACTCATGTTGCAGATGGATAAGCTAAACAAGAAACTGAATTTCCTTATCCAGGGCACCACAAGAAAGGAGTATAAAGTTACTACTTAGGAGCAGGTACCTATTGTTTCTACTTTTGATAAAGACAGGGACTAAAGGTTTCTTAGAGTCCTATGTTTCTTTTGTTTATCATTGTTTCCTTAGTAATGATCAACAGTATAGTTGGTTAGACTAGATTAGGTTAACCTTTGACCCTGCACATACAGTGCTTGCATCTCACAAGCCTACCTCCCTAGGTTGACAATTTAAGTTGAAATTAATTAACATATATTTTCACCAACATTTTGGGGCCATTGTCGAGGAGGTGCTAAAAGGGCTGAAGTATAGGTAGATAGGTTGTGTTTACATTACACAACAAGGGGGAGGCGAAACGATAAGATGCAAAGATGACTTCACTACGGAATTTCCGTATTGTAATAGCCTGACGCATCCACTTTAGTGGGTCACCCCAAAACCTTGTTGTTATTTTTCGCAAGTGTGTTTTGCAAGTGTGTTGTACTTTCTTAAAGTTTATTTTTTTGCAATAGTGTTTTGCAAAGTGTGTTTATTTTCCTGTACGTTTTTTATTTTCTGCAAAGTTTGAGTGTGTTTCTTTAGAATGTTTCTTTTCTGCAAAATTTGGTTGTGTTTCCTTACATAAGGTGTTGCATTCGGATTTGTTACGTTCATTTTTCACAAGTGTGTTTAAGTTTGTCATAAGGTATTTACTTTTCAAGTGTGTGATGTGTTTTGTAATTAGATTCTAAAAGAAAATAAAAGAAAATATAATAAATAAAAATAAAAATAAAAACAAAATCTTGGGTGCAGTAATAGCTCCAACCACTAATCCTTGTGTGAAGCACGACCTACCGACCAAGACATGGATCCGTAGGTGACTTTTAGTATGATAGAACTCTCTGAAATCCTAACAGCAACTGGGATATCTTCGTTTCAGGAAAGACACATTTTGACATCAATTAAGAGCTTATCGACTTCTCCTGATATGACAGACGAAGCAAATTCTCGAGAGCTACAAAAGGATTTTCTTTGCGAAACCGCAAAACAAGATGACACATTAGGGATTATATCTGAAGGAGAGCAACTTGAAATCTAAGAGTTCTCGACATACATGACAACAGATCCATCATGTGCTCAAACAACCACTCAACCAGGAGAAGAGGATCTGTATGACATAATGAAGGAAGGTGAGTATCAGGATTTCATCAAGTACATGTTCCAAGAGGTAACCCAACTACAATACCATTCCTTCCTTCGACACCTTCTGATGCAGAAACAAGTAAGTTTATTGGTATTCCACATTCAGGTAATCACTCCAATAACTATCTCATATGTGGATAAAGGTATATTTTCTAGATTGCTTCGCACTTGGTTACATTGGAAGAGTTCATATACTTGAATAAAAATATTTTATTTGTGTTTAGGTAGAATAGGGAAATATGTATATAAATAAAGAGTTGCATGTTTAGTTTAGAAATTAATGCAACTTCATTTTTCTTGTTTTATTTTTCAAATAAAAGAACTAAGGAGAAAATAATGTTAATAACTAAACCAAAACAATTTTACATCATTATTTATTTTCATTCATGCATATTTTTACTATAACGGTTGCTTAAGACCAACTTTAAATATCATGAGGATTTTCCATAGGTTTAAGGTCTATCTAAAAACCTAGAGGTCACTCGTACATCTTAGCTTCATTATCAAAGACTGTTATTTAAAGCATTTTTATCACAAAGTAGCATAAGGGTGAATAAAATTCCTAGTTTGTTGGGGAACGCTATTATAATTCTATATGAAAGAAGATAAATTTAGGGACTATATACACCTTTCATTCATTATCTTATGGCTCCATCCACTTCATATTAATAAGCTCAACCATCTATGTCTTTGATTCGGTTAAGCTCACTTGCAGTATCCAATACATTGGGAGAAATATATTTATTTGGTTCAACAAGTTTTTAAATTAATTATCCTCCAACCCATATACCATCCCATTCTGTAGAAAGGTTTTCAGAGCTGCTCCCCCATCCACTCAAACTCTTATAGGAAATATTGCTGAAAACTTTAAGGGTGGAACTTTGAGACACGAGCCTCTGATATAAAAGGGTTTAAGAGGCTAACCCACCGGGGTACTGAACAGGCCTGCTGGTAGCGGGTACCGTCCTGTGGTATGACTAGGTAAACCCGACGGGGTACTGAACAAGCCTGACTGAAAGAGGGGAATATACCTGGAGAGGATAATTTGTGCAAAGTATATGGTTTTGTTATACCTCGATGTATGGTATTGTTTGTGAAGTTCAACTAGAAAGGAATATATATGGTTGAGTTATGATAAATGAACCTTATATATATTCCATTTGAGAATGTTTGTAAGTTGCACTTAGGTCCCTCTCGTCTGATTCATCCGTATTCGATATAAATTTAATGTTCAATCCATACTAAAGCTTTGACCGGTTGATCATTCATAGTTTTGAAGTGAAATTTTAAGGTTTTCATAGTCTATAGTTGCACAATAGAGTTTTATGTCCTTAATAAGAATTTTCATGTATTTGAGATTTATGTTTTGATTTGACATTATTTGTTTTTAGTTTGTAATTTTAACTTTTACTGTACTTTTAGTTTAGTTATTTTAGTTTAAAATATGTTGTTATTAGTCTCTGCCCTTGGGCTCATAGGACTCTATGATACGACTTGCGTTTTTTTCATTTTAATTAACTTAAAGGTAAACCAATACACTTATAAATCTTTTATACAAAGTTTCTACCCAAAAAATAAATAAACATCTTGTTTTATATTATTTTTTTTTAAATTCTTATAAATCTTTTATCCAAAGTTTCTACCCAAAAAATAAATAAACATCTTGTTTTATATTATTTTTTTTTAAATTGAATTTGGAAGTTTAAAATTAAAGTTTATTTGTTTAGATATTTAAAGTTAAAACTTGAATTTATAATTAGAATTTGTTTTCAGAATTTGCTTTTGAATTTTTTTAGGATTTATAAATAGAATTTATTTTGTTTAGTTAAATTAAGTTTTATTTAGTCTTGTAAATATCATTTATTCCAAAACATACTATTTAATAATTAAAACTAAGTTTTCAAAGTAGGTAATAAATCCATATTTTGTTGTAAATTTTATTTGATAGTTTATAGGTTTCTTGAGTGATTTGAAATAGTATAGATACTTCATGTTTTGAAGATTATGTTGATTAATGATAATTAGCTAGAAAATGAATTAGTGTTTTACCATATAATTAGGTAGGTGTTTTTAATTAATTTGAAATTGGATTTACAAAATTAGTTTGTAATTGCATTTAAATAGGCTTTTCATTTATAAACGTTTAAGAGTTATTATTTGATTTAGTTCATTATAATGTAGAGTTGATATTTAAAATTGGTTAGTAGTTTGAAATTAGTGATTGGTTTGTAGTTTAAGGTTAGTCTATAGGTTAGCACACACTTTGCAATTTAACATAGGAATAAAGAATTTATATTCATAGCTCATAGTTTAGTTTTACAATTGAAGTGTTTATCAACATTAGTTTACATTAGACTAGATTAGGTTAACCTTTGGCCCTGCACATGCACTGCTTGCATCTCACAAGCTACCTCCCTAGGTTGACAATTTAAGTTGGAATTAATTATCATATATTTTCACCAACAATCTCAAAATCCTGAAGTTTGCGTTGTGATAAATAGGTATTTTAATAAAGTAGAGACAATGAAAAAATGGGGGAGATTTCCCAGGATTGAGAGGCAAGTGGTTCCCTCACGCTTATTGCACTGGCTTGCGATGGGAAAGAGATCCATTTTCAAGTGATCTCTCTCATAGATGAACACAATTGGAGGATGATTCACCCAGAATGTATGCAGGAGAATCGATTGGAATTATTATTTCTAGGTTCACTTTTTAGTTACTTTTTGCTCCTTAACAATAAAGTATTTGAATTGCTATTATGTTATAGGACTGAGTGGACTCAAAATTGTGCCTCTCATTATGTACTACGGTCCTACAGAATCTTGTCTCGATGTAATTGTTTTCCTGCTTTAGATGTTCCTTACAATTTGTTTCCTTCCATTTAATGACAAAGAAAACAATCTTTTCCTCTTTTCTCTGCATTTCATTTTGCCTCTTTTTTGTGATACAATATTTGGAATACATTTTAAGCATACCATGGATCGCTGAATTTTTAGTGTAAAGTAACTCTATTGGTTTGGTTTCATTATTTACAATACATTTGCTTTTGTTACATATAAATTTGTAATTTTTTTCTAAACCCGATGAGAAATTTTTTAATAGTGTGATTGGTTGGCAATTACTTCAATTTGTATGGATTGTCCTGTGTTATGCATTCATCTTATATGTTTTATAGAGGGTTTATATCCATCAAAGGAACAATCCTACATCATTTCCATTCACAACTTCATTTCATGGTTGAAACACATGGAGGGAAATGAGAAGGTGGAGCTTCGGAAGATAGCTACCACCAAGGGGTTGACTCTCAAGCAGAGATTGAGGAAGGTCAAATCGATTGGGGAATTAGTGGAAGGGATAATTCAGTTCAATGTTAAGAAGTCTAGAGAATTTCCTAAAGAGAATTTCAATGATGAAAAACTTCTTGATGAGCTTCAGTGAAGCATGGGAAGGTGAGTTTGGTATTCGTAGTGGCAGTGTTGTCTCTTCTCCTTCTGGTGGCTTTGAGGATGTTTATGGATACCTTGATTGAAGTTAATGAAAGATCATATATATATTTTTTTTTTCTTTGGGTTGCTGGCACATATGTTGGTAGTGCATGGTTCCTATCTTTTTTACCAATGGTCAATTCATATAAGAATAAGAATTAAAGTTATGGTAAGAAATGTGATTACTGGCATATTTGCTAGTAGTGCATGGTGCCTATATTTTTTACCAATGGCCAATTCATATAAGAATAAGAATTAAAGTTATGGTAAGGAATGTGATTACTTACTAGGTGATATTGGTAGTATTACATTACCAATGGTTAATAACCTTAAAATTACAATTATAAATAAATGGAACATGTAATAATGATAATAATTAATTTAAATGCTAAAATAATTTAATATTACAATGACATATAACTTTAGAATAATATTAAACTATATAGAAAATGGAACATATAATAATTTGAATATTAAAGTACCATTATCCTATCGGCAATGGAACCTCACAAAATCTTCTCATTCCTATAGCATTTCCCATCTAGCAAGAGCATGTGGCAATGTCGGGGACATCACCACCACATGGCTCTTGTTTATTGTATACTTGACCTCAAATTTGAAATGATTTAGATGTCACTTATTAGGTTTTCTTTCATTTGTGCCTTTAGTTTTAGTACTTAAAATTTATATATGTATTCATTGAATTCCATTCTCTTTGTAATAAAGACTCTATTGAGTGGCTCAATTGGCTAAATGTGGAAAAGAAAAGGGATATTACCCCCACAGGTCAAGGTGTCCATTCCTGTGAATGGGTCAAATCTGCATCTACGATGCAGAGGTAATTTTCAGTTGAAAAAAAAAAAAAATTCTCTTTGTAATAAGAATAATGAATGCCTCTTTCAATTTGTGGTTGACATATTTAGTTACGTGTTTAGAAATTTCATTACAAAAGGTTTAATCCATTTGGTTCTTTACGTATTTATATTAAAATACTAAAATACAAGTTACAAGTTATTTATATTTTCATTTTGTATATATTTTTATTTAAAATCCAATCCCATCTTATCAAATCATTACAAAATTATATTATGATATCTTCTTTTATAGTTATAATTCAAGTTTGAACTTTTGTCTCTTCTTCCTTCAACAACTTCATATTAATCCTTTAATTTGAGCTGCATTTTGAGAGATTTTCTGGATAAAATTTGAGTCTTTTTGCAGGTACTTTAAGCAAAATCTCACCACTAGCGCTGTAACACCCCGGTTTTGACCCCGTTTGCATGATGTATGTAATGTAATTAATCGTGGTGAGGAGCAAAAAGCAAAAGCCCCACCATCGATTCGGTTGTGTGTGTTTCGGAAATAGGGATAGTTGCCGATGGTATATCATGCTATCCGGCACATTATAGTTTGGCATCATGTAAATACGCACATCAATTAAAATAAACCTACAGCCAGCTACGACGGTGCAACATTAAAATGAAAAGGGCATGATTTTCCTAAGGATAAGGAGGGGGAATTATTAAACCTTGGACCAATGGGGAAAAGCCATGTGTCAGCTGTTAAACCCATTTAGTTGTCACCACCCCTTTTACTCACTCACCTTTCCTTGTCTCATCAGTCAACTACCACATTTAAAACTGCTGTTGATTAGTGGGGATAATTATTGCTGGGCAGTGGTGTGTGCACGGGGTCTTCACTTAGTGAAACTATGCCATAGCACGTTCGTTCGTGGCATATGAAACAATACCCCTATTTTCAAAAAATATTGGAAAATACCTCCAAAAATCGTTTTTTTTAACCCCCTCCCAATATGCCTTGCCGATTTTAAAAAACCCCTATTTTCCCTATATATTGCATGTATCCATTTTTTCATTTACATTTTTTATACCCCTTTATATTTCTACCTAAGGGAAAAAAAACTAAACACAAGAAAGGGTGACACTTGATAGGCGCCCTTAGGCAAATCACTTTATTAGGAATTAAAATGTATCACATGATGTCAAAACAAATAAGAGAGGGTTTATTTGTACCAATCTCAAACAGTAGTGTGTAATTGCTTCAATAACTGCTTCAAGATGTGGATACTGGATATATATCCAAATCCAGAGGCTAAGAGGCCTTTTCAGTTGTAGTAGACTTTTAAATGCTTTCATCGACAATCACGCATATTTTAGTGCTCCTTTGTTTCAGAGCTTCAACAACTTTTCTCAAAATAGCTTTAAAAATATAGTTTGTATACATAATACTCTCAGAGATTTCTTAGTACT
The DNA here is from genome assembly GCA_001517045.1 of Pseudotsuga menziesii. NCBI lineage: Eukaryota > Viridiplantae > Streptophyta > Pinopsida > Pinales > Pinaceae > Pseudotsuga > Pseudotsuga menziesii. The sequence goes on along the minus strand of LPNX010862847.1, from coordinate 101,766 downwards.
TTGACTAGCATTAGTTGAACATTTATATTACATAGAGAGACAATCTTAAGTGGAGAGCCTAGCTCTACTTCTTTCACAGTTGAACCAAAGCTTCCTCACTTTGCAAGTAATTTTAAGACAACTTTCAATATTCCAAGGGCTCATAAACTCCACAAGTAGAGAACAACTGCAATTTTTTAGGAAAGAATAACACACCCAAAAAGCTTCATTCAAAATGCTCTCAAAACTACCACAGCTCTACCCTCGTAAAAACTTCACTTCGTGCATTCAAGTTCTCTCTCACAAAGGACAACAATCCTCACAACCTAACAAGCATCTCAATCCTACATAATCGTTCTTCAAAACTTAGTTCTTATGCAAACATAACATCATTCAAGCAGACTCCATATACAGATCTCACCTCACTCGTTTTCAACAAAGTTCCATTCTCATTTTCACTAATTTATATGTTCGCGTGACTCTCATACTTTCATGGTTCAGCTCCCATGGCTTCACATAGCCTGAAGAATCCCTTCACTCAGCTTCTCACAACAGTTGCTAAAACAACATACACAAATAGGAGCATGTCAAACTTGCTCACTCACTCAAGCAGACTTCATATACAAATCTCACCTCACTCATTTTCAACAAGGCTCTATTCTCGTGCTCACTAATTCATATGCTGACATGTTCTCGTGGTTCAGTTCACATGGCTTCCCTTAGCCTCAATAAGCCCTTCACTTAGCTTTACACAACAGCTGTAAAAAATAACATAAACAAATAGGAGCAAGTCAAACTTGCTCACTCACACATCTCCATGGCTCTAATATAACTTATGCATAACCATGTCACACAATATCAACAAAGAATAAAAGATATTCAAGTAACTAGCACTCTAATTCATAGAAGGGCCATGAATTAATTACATAGAGTACATGTGTTTATAAAATTCACTTGTCTTTGGCTTTTCCACCAGTTTTCCATATTTAGTTAGATTCCTCTACACCAAGTGCCATGGCATATACCTTGAGACGTTCCTTAAATCTCTTACATACAACACCTTCCCTTACAATATACTCTAATGATGTCCTATCCATATGTTGTACTCGATTCTCTTCATTCACTCGTATTCTATTTTGCATAGTCTTAGATCCATGGCTTTGTTATTCTCCCATGTCATAGGGTTTACTAGTTTTTACAACATTCTAATATGACTCACACTCTTAAGTTGTCTACAACTAAACATTAATGTCAACATATCGACCAACTTGGCATGGTTTTAAGCACAGTTACCAAATTCATCCAAATTGGAGGTTCAGGTCAATTCCAATCAGCAGAATTATTCACCTCAGTTACAATTCAGTAACGTCAATGAATTTTTGACCAAATTGAACCAGACTGACTTTGAATTTTATGGCTGAAATTCACCAAAAAAGTATTTGTATTATTTAGATGAATACTCAAAAAATTCCATGCTAGATCTTTTACACATTTTTTCCATATCATACCTATCCATATTTAAATTCAAATTCGAACTTAGTAAATATGGTTTTAAGGGGCATGCTCCTACATTATTCTTCAAACAACTTAGCGATTTATTTTGCCTCGGTTAAGAGGTCATTTACTTCTCTTGCAATTTCTCCATTTTCCCTCTTGCTAGCCTTACAACGAGCATCCAATCACTTTGGACTCACAAGTTCTAAATTCTATCATCTATGAATAGTTTTATCCAATTACGA
>LPNX010862847.1:67975-95851 GCA_001517045.1 Pseudotsuga menziesii | reverse complement strand
TTACCATGTGTTAGCTGATTCAATAGGAGTGATATCTTAGCTTGCACATTCTGTAAGTTATTTTTTGTTTACTGAATCCAAAGCACTTCAATCAAGACTGATGTCAACATTATAAAAAAGTTACAAAAACTGCGGACCTGGGCAAGACACCATACAGACTAGTTAAGACATTGTTCCCTTTCGATGAGGAAATTCAAGTGCAAATTCCAAAAGAAAGATCCCTGATTTAACCTTCACATGCCCATTTACTGAACCATCCAATCCAAGAATTTAAAGATAGCTTACTCCACATGGAATATCATTACACAAACGGCTAAGAAAAGTCATTATAAAAAAAATCAGATTTATTATGGTTGTCATTGTTCATGGTGATGATTTTATATGCTCAAGCATATTTTTTGGTCTAAGATTGACATTGGATTGCAAAATTAACAGTTTATGGGATATTTGATTCCACTGTTTAAAGACTAAGACTAGTTCTTGGAATGGTGAAGGAGGGGTTAATAATTACTAATTAAACAATCCCAATTTGAACACGGGCATCAATCTACATTGGCTAATGTATTATATCTTGTGCATTTGACATAACTACTAAAGTGAGATATAAAGGGCTAAAAGCAGTACCCATGACATCTTACCTCAAAATTGTTTTAGTACCCTTATCTTAGAACTGTTAATTATAGTTCTTTTTACATAGGCTCTGCCAAAACGACAGGCCATTGTTTATTTGACTGATTCATTACCTATATTACAATGTCATTATTTCTACTAAAAAAAAAATAGACTGTCCAGTATGCAGTGCACGCAATTATGGTCAGAGGTCTTGATCCTATGTGCAGCAGCAGCATTAGAGGAAAGAGAAATCATGTATAAGAGAAGTGAGCAATAACAACGTAATGCCAGCATCGAAATTTTGAAGCATTAACAGGTAAAAATAATCAGAAATGGAATATTGCGAGGATTGAAAAAAAAACCATTAGGATGCAAGACAGGTAGCATCTAGGTGTACTTAATCATAAAGCACAATGGTCTGGAAAAAATGTGTGTGCATATAATGAAAAGAACAGAAGATGGAAGGCACGCAATAGTTACCTGACGATAGTTCGACAAAATTGGGGAGGGGAAAAGCGACTCTCACTCCGACAACAAATATAAAAATCAATAAATTTGAAATATCTATATCTGCTACAAACTCTAAATACAAAAAATCCTAGAATGTGGCCAGTACCTATCCACACTGAGCAGATATACACATGTAGAGGTCTTATTACAGCCATCCTTTAGCGAAAGCCTAATTAATATAGCTTGAATAAAGGAATCGAATGTATATAATCTGATCGACCAAACTGAACTGTAGGGATATTAAATAATTTGTTAAATTTTCCACAAATCTGCACAATCCCTTTGTTATTGGACCTACAAGAAAGGTAAGAACAGCCTGTGTTGGCAATCGTCGAACCGAGCCCATCAAGAATTTTAGTCAGTGGCAATTGCAAAATTGACTCACATCTCATACCATCATATCAATTCATGTTTGCCTTTCTATCACGCAATTCTAATTGCAAAATATGAATGTTTAGTCTTCTGAAGGAGTGCATCATGTATTTGCCAACATTAATAAGCTGGCCAATATTTTGTGATTGAATTTAATCTACTCTGTCGTTCATCTATACTACAAATTTTCTGAACCCAAATGGTCATCCATTCATCAAAAAATAGAGACAATCTAGACACATAGAACAGGGCATCCACGCTTCTCTCAAATTAGATATTCCCTTCTAAACGCAAACATGGTAGGGTAAACCTTGGGTGGATAAAGGCACACTTACATTTCTCAACCTAATCTAAGCATAAGGTAATTCTTGGAGGATTCTAGAATTTCCCAGGTCTCCACATGTGCGAACCAATTATTGTTAAGTTGTGCATTGGTGATTTCTATGTGCAAGTGACAGCGTCAAATTAAACCCCAAAACCATTGAACACTATTGGCAAAGCAATATACCATTGGTAGCAAAAAGGAAGAAGGCTTCAAAGACTCCATGACAAAGTCCACCTTCAAACTTCCTCCCTCGGGGTCCTCTAATGGTAAACTGCCACTAAAATATATTATCTAAGAAACAAAGACAAAAGAACATTGAAAAACCACCATATCTATCTATTTCAAAAAAGGTATAAGAAAAAATTGCCCCCAAAAGAATACTAAATGATTTTATAATCCAACTTTTTTTTCTCAAAATTTCTGACCTTACACCCTCGTTTGAACATACCCATGACCAATTATAAAACGAATCCAACTTTTTTTTCTTAAAATTTCTGGCCTTACACCCTCATTTGAACATACCCACAACCAATTATAAAAAGTAAATTGCATGACTGAACAAAAATCTCAATGGGTACCACGGGATCTCTAATTTTCCTCTACGAAAAGGGGGAATGTAGATCAGTCCCTCTTATGAAGAGGAAGTCTCATGTAATGGTCGGTGGAATTTTTCTGCATTTCCTTCACTTTTAGAAGAAATCTTTGTGGAAATTGATAAAGAAAATTGCAACTGCAGAGAAATGGAGACTGGGATAATGAAAGAAGGGAAGCCATCTGGAGGAGTATGGTCTAGAAGCAAGTAGTGACTTTGCAGGAAGAAATAGAAGAGGATTCTAACTGAAAGGTAAACCCTCTTATCCTGAGAATAACAAAAGCATATCTATCAACTAGCGTGAACATTTTGAAGGGCCAGTAAGCAAGAAAGGTTCTGCACTCACAAGGAAGAAATCAATATAGAGGTGAACATTGTGAAGGGCCAGTAAGCAAGAAAGGCTCTGCATTCACGTGGAATAAATCAATAGAGTTGTGTTAAACTTAGAGACAAGGTTAAAAACGCCCTGAGTGGTCTTATGAGTACTAATTATTACAGCACCAGCTAAAATGTAGGCATAAGAAATTCTCAACTCAGTTATTAACTAAATTAACTGGCTGCATTATGCCACATTTGATTAAATTATTAATTTACAATTCATTTTGTTAATAATTTATACAAATAAAGTTATTAACAAGAAACATATATTTTCAAAAAATACACTTTATAATTAGAAAAAATACCACTTTACAATATAATAAATAAAAATAAAGATTAAAAAATATGGAACATAACAGAGAACAAAATTATCGAATTGATAAACTTGAAATTTCTTCACTTACAGATCTCTATAGGTATCAAAATTATTCTCCTTCTTCTCCGCAAAAATGATATGCAAATCATTAAAACTTCTAGTATCAAAATTATTCTTCTTTATTAGCTTGATCAATCTCCAACAGCTCAGGGTCTTGAAGACATTTATAACTGTAGGAGGTTTGCCTGTAAGTATGAAAAAAACATATGGACCTACGACAAGTTCGCAGAAGAGCACAGAAAAGATAACTGGTTTCATGGCTTGCCAATTTGATTCCAAGTATATCAATCACACAAAGAACGAGGACTACACACACAAAAAAGCTAAAAATGAAAACATAATAAGCGAGGCCTCTCGCTCTCCCTTGCCTTTTAATTCCAGCCCTTGTTTTGCAGTCTTTCAAAAATGAAAACATAATAAGCGAGGCGTGTCGCTCTCCCCTGCCTTTTAATTCCAGCCCTTGTTTCCACAGTCTTTCAAATTCGGGCCTAAAAATTTGTGCCACCTGATTTATCAATATCTATTTAAAGTTAGACTCTCTGCTAACAACTTCTAAGCTATACTACATTTCTGACGCACAAAATGGAACAGAGTTACCTGGGTTTGGCTATACTGCATTTATGAAACATAAGAGCCAAAAAAACTAGGATGTAATGCATTTCTGACCCACACAATGTTCTAGAGCCACAAAATGGAACAAAGCTTTCTAGGTTTGGCTAAAGTGCTCTTATGAAACATAAGAGCCAAAACATGGAACATAATTAAGAGCTTACTGGGTTTGGTTAGAGTGCATTTATGAAACATATAACGCTACAACGCCAGAAACTGGAAAGCGGACTCGTACCTTTGACCCAAACAGATAAATGAGATTCTTCTTGATCAAGATCCCCTCGTTGGCATCCAGAAACTCGCGAAACTGGGCAGTATCTTCATTCGGCTGTGCCACCACTCCCTCTTCTCTGCACAATTTCAAGAAATCAGCGTAGGTCATCACCTTGGGGCCGTCTCCACCCTTTTGTTCACTATCATTCTCGGTATTTTTCTTCTGTCATGCGGTGGGGACGTTGAGCAGAAAGACCGGCAATTAGTGAGAGAAGGTGGGGGCGCCTGCATTGGAGGTGGATTAGAACTTTGAAAGAAAGGATGGATTGAAGGCAGAACATAGCTATGACGACGTCGCCATAGCGTGCTTCTCAGATCATTACGAGCGACGGACGAAAATGCCAGAGCTCTTGCCATGGAGTTTAAGGCTTCTCCACTGCGTCAGTTGAATCAATTAGGGAGCAATTAGAGCTTAAATCAGGGAGCTTCGATGGCCATACCCATTATGAAGAAGAGGTTCAGAACGAAGTTCACGCAGGAGTAGAAGGACAAAATGTGCAGTTTTGCAGAGAAGGGCGAGGGCAGAAATTTGGAATAAAATAACCCTAAACATATTGGATATTTATATACTTAAAAAAAAACCCTTATTACCCCTAATATACCACCAATATATTGACTTTAAATTTTTTAATTTTTAACCACCCCAATATGAACGGACATGACATCATATTGGTCCCTAGGTGATGCCCCCATGGGTGTGTGGAAGGACTGTCAGCCCTTGCCCACACGCACACTCCACCAGTAGGCTCATTCCCTCATGCAGAGAGCAGGGGATAGAGGACGATTCCATTCTCCATTCCTCCATTTTTTTTGGATCTTGCTCATCCTCACGGATACGGGTGTTCTCTCACAGTCTCACCTTCTCACGCACAGGATTCTTCATCATTTTTCCTCATGTAGAGAGCTGGAGAAACCGTTCTCAGTCAACCACGATCTTCCTGTGTATGTTTTCCTCCTATCCATTCTGAGAGTCTGATTTCTCTCCCATTTTTGGACTGTGTAAATTTCCTGTTATTTCATTGTGAGACCGGGGCTGTTGTTTCCCCATGTTTTTGTTGGCTGTGGTGTTCAATTACGTTTTGGGCTGCTATGGATTCTTAGTGAACCATTTTTTTCCATCCACGATGTCCCTATGAAGTAGCCATTCACGATTTCTGCTGTGGGGGTGTGTTTCCATATTGATTTTGTGGTCTGAGTATATTTTTCCCTGCCCAGGCTGAAAGTCTGGTCGGCTCTTTTATTTCGGGCTGTGTATTTCCTTTTGTTTCAGTGTTGAGATCGGGGCTACTGTTTTCCCCACGATTTGTGGTTTGATGTGGGTTCTTTTTCGTTTGGTTTGCTGTGGCTATTATTGAGTCGTTTTGGCCACGATAGGGCCAAGAACGACTCAGGATTCGGATTTCCCTGCCCAAGATGTGAACCGCTTGTTTTGCTGCGTGTATGCAGTGGTTGGTCTTCGGACTGTGTTGGCTTGGATAATTTGTTGATGGCCTAATAAAACCAACTGCGTTGGTGTGCTGATTTGTGTATTCTTGGCTATGTGTAAGCCTGCTTGTTCCTTACTCCTTGGGAAATCATGCCCAGCTCGGGGGTGGCAGTGTCGCTGAGAGATTGATGAGCACGCTGGCCCATGGTTGGGTGGAACGTTGCAGTGACATAGCTGGTTGCGAGGTGAGTTCTTCATTAAAAGATAAGTACTCCTGAATATTTCATCTCTGCAATTATATGTACTGTTCCAGGAATTATGATGAACATGTTAAATGCTGGAATGTGTGTGTGTTGCTTCCGCTGAATGTTGAGTAACTGTGTACCCTTGTATGTTTTATGCATCTTAGTATGCATTATGTTAAGTTTTTGATATCAGCATTTATCCATGTTTGTGTTCATGGGGGCTGTTTTCCCGTTTGTTTGGTGTTAGTCGCATCCTCTTCGCCGGTCGGAGGGTCGGGGACGTTACAAGCGCAAGTAGAGATGGAGAAAAACCAGATTTTTTTCACTCCATTCAATTACTTTGAATGGAAGGATGAGATGGTCATCCAACTGACAGGGTCACCATGGGTACATACGTGGATCCAAACTCTGTAGTAGAGAAGTTGAAATACTTCAATAGACTTGATGAGGCATTTGTACTGCTATGTCTAAGCATTTCAAGATATCTCCTATTTCATGTTGACAGTTTGACAACCCCAAATGATGTCTGGCACAAGCTCAAATCTCTCTTTGGGAAAACTGATGAATTAAGGGGACATCATCTTGAAAATGATCTCATCACCCTAATCCTGGTGCATTTGGACACCATCCATGAGTTATTCACCAAATTTAAGTCTCTAGTAATTCAACTCAAGCAGTGTGGAATTGAGAAGAAAGAAGAAGAACTAATACTGTCAATCCTTTCCAAGTTAGGGCCAGAATATTTAGTGATTGTTAGCACATTCCTTTCTGGCAAACTGACCATTTGAAATTGGCAAATGCCAACACTAGCTAGCTTCATGGAGTCCTTGACCCATGAGAAGTACAAGCTAGTTTAGATGAGCACCATCAAAGAAAGAAAGGATCAATCCTTGGCTGCTGGTGTTTCGAATGCCTCTAAAGGCAAGAAAAAGGATAAGAATTCAAAAAAAACTAGAGAAGAAGAAGCATGCCAGACCAAGAATCCTGATGGGGGTTCGAATCCTTCAAAGGATAAGGACAAGAAGGGAAAGGAGAAAACTAAATGCACCTATTTCCAGAAGGGATGGCATCCAGAGAGCTCCTGCATGAAGAATACCATTGACATGATGGCACAGCTGCTGGAGAAAAACAACATCCATGTCCTAGATGGCGTAAGGAAGAAAGATGGAAGTTCAGATTCTGACAACAAGGAGAAATTCCATGCCTTGGTAGTAAGTTCTTCTGATCCCTCCACCTTCATTATTGATTCGAGAGCATCCATGCATATGGATTCTGTCAGAGAACTTTTCTCTTCCATGCATTCAAATAGTGGCCCAACTGTTCGAATGGGAGATGACTTTGAGATCCAGACCAAGGGAGTTGGCAGGATCGACCTTGACAATGGATATTTCAATGATGTCCTCTATGTACCAGACTTGGAAACAAATTTGTTGTCAGTATACCAAATTACATATACAAGAGCATCTAAGAGAGTAACATTTACTCCATATTTGGTAGAGATAGCAGAAATCTCCTCCAACCAAGTTGTGGCATTGTGGTATGCAGATCACCAAGCTAGAATGTATAAATTTGAAAATTTATTCCTAATTCCAGTGGGAAAACGCTCCTATCTCATGACAATGAGACTTCCAAGCTATGGCATGAGATATTTGGACACATGAACTACAAATTCCTTCAAGCACTCAAAAAGGATGAGATGGTGGAAGGGATTCCTCCAATCAAATCTTCCAATGGTGCATGCATTGGTTGTGTAGTGGGAAAGCATCCAGAGCGTAGCTACGAGAAGGGGAAGGAAATGAGAGCTACAAAAACACTTGGATTGGTACATTCAGACCTCATTGGTCCTCTTCCCAATCCCTTATATGGAGGATCAAGGTATGTTCTCACTTTCATAGATGATTACTCGAGGTTCTGTTGGGTGTACTCCCTTAAGTTAAATTATGAAGTCTTTGAGACATTGAATATTTGGAAGGCCCTAGTGGAGAACCAAAGTGGGAATAGGATTAAAATACTTAGGACTGATAATGGTAAAGAATATGTCATTAAAAATTTGCAGGACTTATGTGAGGAATGCATATGTGGCATCCAAATGCAACATTTAGTCCCCTACACACCTCAGCAAAATGGTGTGGCAGAGAGGAAAAATAGACCTCTCAAGGAGATGGCCACATGCATGATTGAGGAAAAGGATTTAAGTCCTAAGATATGGTCTAAATTCATCAATTGTGCCACATATATTCAGAATATGGATTTACACAAATCAGTGAAAGGGAAAACACCCTACGAGACTTGGTTTGGTCACAAACCAAATGTCTCACATTTCAGGCTTTTTGGCTCAAGGGCATGGGCTCAAATTCCATTAGAAAAGAGGAAGGCCTTGCAGCCACCGAGTAAATAATGTATCATGGTTGGTTATGGTGAAGAAAAAAAGAGTTATAAGATCTTCGATACATCCACACACAAAAATTTCGTTGAGAGGAGTGTGTAATTCAAAGAGGAGATCATACCATATTTTGAGCTAGCACTGGGGGAATGCTCTTCTCCCCAACACCATGATGATGTAAGTGATGATTCAAACTCTTTTTTTTTTTCTAATAATTCTGATAATGACATGGATGAATATTAAATTTATGTAAATGAATCACCTTCAAGCACCAAATGGGCTGATAAAACAATACAAGCTGTTGGAGATCTAGCAGGCAATGCGCTAGATCCTAGGAAAACAAGATCCCAATTTCACAATGCTTCTTATGCAAGTGAAATTTCTCTTGCTGAGCACTGTTATATGATGATTAGATCTGATCTATAGTCATATTGGGAAGCGTTTCATGATCCAAAGTGGTAATCAGCCATGCAATATGAATTCAATTCTCTCAAAGAGAATGAGACATGGGAATTGGTTCCCTCGCCTCCCAAGAGGAAGCTTGTTCAATGTAAGTGGGTCTTTCAAACCAAAATTGCTGCAGATAGTTATGATATTAATTATAAGGCCAGATTAGTTTGCAAAGTATTTTTTCAATTCCAATAATTGGACTATAACGAAACCTTTGCACCGGTTGCAAAGATGGATTCAATAAGGCTAGTCTTAGCCATTGTTGCTAGTAAGTGTTGGGAGTTTCATCACATGGATGTCAAGAGTGAATTCCTCCTTGGTGAACTACAAGAAGAGATAACATGCAGCAACCTGAATTTTTCCAAGGGGATCCTTCCCTTGTTTTCAAGTTGAAGAAGCCACTCTATGGGCTCAAGCAAGCCCCAAGGGCTTGGTATGCTAAAATGGATAGTTTTTTTCTCTCAATTGGTTTCATTTGATGCAAGTCTGATCCAAATATGTATTTTCAGAAAAATGATAATGTATTGCAGGTTATTGTACTGTATATGGACGACCTCTTAATTACAGGTAGATGCACCAAATAAATTGGATCAATTAAGGAATCTCTACATAGTGAGTTTGCAATGACTGATCTAGGATTGCTAAAACAATTTCTTGGATTGGAAATTGAGCAATATGAAAGAGGAATCATGCTCAGCCAACATAAGTATGCTTCAGACCTTCTCTTAAATTTTAAAATTTCTGATTGTAAGGCATCCAAGTTCCCATTTCTTTCTGGCATAAAACTAGGTGAATTTGGTGATTCTCCTTTGGTATATTGCTCACTATATAGGCAACTAGTTGGTAGTTTGTTGTACCTTACACATACTAGACCTGATTTATCTTATGATGTTAGTGATGTAGAAAGGTACATGAATCAGCCACATGAGGTCCATTGGAAGGCATCCAAAAATATCCTTTAGTATGTTAAAGGATCCAAGAGTTTCGGGGTACACTATGCAGCTAGTTCTCCACTAGAACTAGTTGGATTTTCTGATTCGGATTGGGATGGAGACCCCAATGACAGAAAGACCACTTCAGGTTTTGTTTTTATTCTTGTTGATGGTCCCATTTGCTGGTAAAGTAAGAAACAACACACAATTTCTCTTTCTTCAACCGAGGCCGAATACACGGAAGCAATGAATGCAACCACACAATGTGTGTGGTTGCAAGGTATTCTTCGGAACCTTGATGTTACACTTGATTCACCCACTATCATTTGGTGTGACAATAAAAGTTCCATAAAGATATATATAGATACAGTATGTAGGAAGAGGACCAAGCACATAGAGATCCATATGCATTACATTCAGGGCTCAGTGCATGACAGGGTGATTGCCTTCCAGTATTGCCCATCGACTGAGCAAACTGCTGGCATATTCACCAAGAGTTTTACGGGGAATAAATTCACTTACTTGAGATAATTGATTGGAGTGAGTGATGGATGGTAATGGATTCCATTCACTTACAGGTTTTTAGCCCCATGTCCTTTTTTTAGGGGAGGTTTTGTTCCCATGAGGTTTTCCTCTTGCCTCATTTTTCATGGACAAATAAATTTCTTTTTGTAACGAGGTGACTTGAGGCTTTGTTGCCAAGGCCTCCATTAATATTTTGATTACTAAGTCATGGTTAAGGGGCAGGTGTTAGAACAATAATCCATCCTTAGTACCTTGGTTTATAACCTTAGTTAATTTCATTTGCTTCTTAGCATTAAATTGCTATGGTTTGGACTTAGGGAATTTGATCTAGGAGGTGAACTGGTTATTTTTGTAGTCCATTCACACATGCACCAGTGCTATAGTTGGTTAATACAAAACATGTGAGCCCTCATTTAATGTCTTGGGGCACTACATCCTTGATTTGGGTGAAATGGGTTTGACTAGGGGCACTAATGATCTATTTTTATCATTTTGTCTCTCCTAGGAGAATTTATTGTTAGATTGAGACTCCCACACACCTCTACATGCTCGCCCATGCATGCCTTGGAGTCATCATTGCTCCAACACACTTCACCAATGTTCACATGAGGTTTCATGACTGTTTGAGATCATTTGGAGCTTGATTGGTCCACCTAGGGGGGATTGAGGTCAATTTTGTCCATGTCACATGTACACTCATATTTGGATTCCTACACCTCGCAAATTGATCCATATGTAATATATACATGTTCTTAACACATTCAAATGTTATACAGTTCAATAATATCCACTTTGTGTTCACATGTGTGTGTAAATTTGTTCCTTTTTCAACTTTTTTGCTGGTTTTTGCAACTAACTCGAATTGTGAGAGTCTCTTGTGCTCCTAGATCTTGTTGTAGAACATGAAAAATCCATTAAATATGTGTAACTTGTAAGGTTCAACTATTATGAATTGAATAACCATGTTGTTTGATCATGAGCTTTTTACTTTCTTTATTCAACATTTATTTTTTAATTTATCTTTTGTATTGGTTCATTTCGCTCAACAAATTTCCCAAATATTATAATGTTATTTTTTATTGGGTTCAGTATTTTATTTTAAAATATATTTATATGGTTTTTTACATGTGGTTCACAACCCTGAAATATAGAGGGTTCACTATGTCCACAGTAATAATTCTCAGGGGCACTCGAAGGGGCCTCACCTTGTCTGCTCCAGTTTCAGGAGCTTGACTTCGAAGGACCTAGATAATTGAACCTATGGTGTTGGCTACTTTAGTCTTGAACTTAGAATATCCAACCAACTAAGCTACCCTTCGGGGATGAAACATATCTATATCGTTATATACACATTGTTAATTATTATTTTTTCCATTAACATTGTTATTGTTTTCTCCTCTATATTTATTCTTCGTGCATAATATGATTCCTTCATTTAATTAAATCCAAACTTTATAATTTGATAACATGCATTGATCCTATATACACATTGAAACACTACCCAACTCTACAAACTAGTCAATTTCTTATGACCACAAAGATACAATGGTGATGCCTTGCCTTCAAAACTCACTTTGTTGGGAATTTTGTCTTCTTTGTTTGAATGTTAGTTTAAAATATTGTTTTTAAGCCATATTTTCTCAAAAATTTGGGATATATTTTTTACTCTACTGACTTCTTCCCTTGATTTTTTAATAGTAAAACTACAATGTCTATCATGAATAAATACCATAACTTGGCTCTTTGTTGGATATCATTTCCACAATCCAATTTACTTGACTGATCCAAATATGTCGAGGAAAGGAAACTTGTGATGTTCATCATTTCAATACATATAATCCAAAGCAAACATATTCAAAAGAGGTCAAACTTGAGTTTGCATGCCTTGAAGAAATGTAACTATAAGTGATTAAGGTGGCTATATAGGGATTTATGGATACTCTATTTTTCGAGGCAATTACAACCCATGCTCCAAAAGCACCCAATATCACATAAATCCCCAAGCTTAGTTATGGCTTTCCATTTGATTATTGGGACAAGTTTACCTTTTTTTCTTTTATATTATTATCATATTTTGTTGCTTTGTTTCATTGTTTTCTATGAATCATAATCAAATCGATATGTGTTTGTAAAGATAATGACAAGATACATAGATCAATCGACTACACTTGAGGTTGATAGATCACCTTATATTGAGGTATCATGTGTTACCTTAAATAAGGTAAGGTTATTGTGAAAAAATATCTTATTCAAGTTGATTTTTATGTTTTTTACTAATATAACATATTAGAAATGTGTATACAACCACTCATCGGTTTATTTCTCTTACCACAAATACATGAGAGATATGGCATGATCACCATTCCTTGCACCCTTTGGTGATGCAATTTTTTCATCCATCCCACATTGGCATAATATATTACAATAAACATAAGCTTAGAGAAGACTCTATGGATCTTAGACAACAAAAAGGAGTTTGTGAGATTGATTGTTCCTATGGAAAGGTCTTCATTGGATAAATAGGTTGCTCAATGTATGTTCATTTTAAAGTACATATTATTGGAATAACTCAAAATAGTATGAATAAATTAACTTTAGTTGAACACTCTCACAACACCACTAATGAAACATTGAGCATAGATAAGCGTTTGAATTTGAGTGATATTGTTAAGCTCTCTAAATTGTGGCTTCATATTTATATTATTATATTAGTATTATCTTTATTGGTTGGATAGTACCTTAATTGTAATTATATGGTGATGGACCTTGAATTTGGATTTTTTTATTTCATCACTCTACCTTATTTATAAACCCTTTTTCTTATCCATAACCTTGCATTAATCCCTTATAATGCTCATATGCATATTTTAGGCTCAAAGTGTTTTTCCAGTGACATGTCTTAGTATTCCATTTGATTTTTTACTAACATTAGGGTAATTAGTGTAGTATGTATTTTCTTTGGATATTGAATCATTTGTTAAGAATCAACTATAAAATATTTGAGGGAGTTTTGTAGCATCTTCGAAAACTCTACAAACAACTACGGAACCTTTACAAGAAGCTGTAGAACCTTTACATTAGTCGTGGAACCTTATGTAAGCTACAAAACACATGAGTTGCAAAACTTCCTAGAGAACCTGCAAGCTACATAACCCGTGAGATGTGGAACCTCCTAGAGAATGTGTGAGCTGTAGAACCTCTACAGAACATACAAGTTGCAGAACCTCCTACAGAACCTACAAAAATTACATAACAGTCAATAATTCAAGTTTACCTTCAACCACTAACTTTAGAGAAAGATATTCATTAGGGGTAATGGATTTTTATAAACCCATTATTTCAATCATTCTTAGTATCTCAAATCATGATGTTAAATTAAACGTGGTATATGGAGGTAGATATGACTGCATATTGGGCTTGTCCACAAATATTTGAATATCTCTATCAAATATATGATGGGCGTAAGAAGTCAAAAGTTGTTAGGAGACATTTACGATGAATTTTGATTATTTTACTTTAGCCTCCTTCCCTAAATTCGAATTTGACTTCAAATGTATCATAAGTAGCATGTAGTTAAAAAATATCTTGGAATTAGTTTTGAATTAGTTTTGAGATCCAAACTTTTAGGAATCTGTTGAGTATATTTTGGATCTTCGCTTATTATTTGTTATGGAAAAATCATATATAAATAAGAGCTCATTCTTCATTACAGGGGAAGGACTCTTAGAGCATTAGTCCAAATAATGATGGAATAGACTACAATTTCATCTTGATTCAATATAGATCTTAGTTTTATAATTTTTGTATTATGATTTTATTTATTTTATGTTAATGTATTTTTCCTTTATTGTTTTGATTTGATTTCTTATTATGTGTGAAATTTATTTCTGCAATTCGATTTTAATCCATAGATTAGTGATTTAAATGTTTATTTTTACAATGATCGTGTTTAACACAATAATCTTATTTACTACACTAGATCATAAACAATAACTTAAATTTGGCAAGGATAGAGTTTAGATTTTATTTATGTGAATGTAGTTTTAGAATTTACTTTTATGCACCATATTAATTTAGTTTTAGAAATTAATTTTCTCATATAGTTATACTTCTCAACTCAAAAAATCCCTTGATTCCGGGGTAAAAATTGCATGCAACATTTGGATCCTATGGTCAAAATCCAAGCGGATGAGCGTTGAACCCTGATGACTCTATGGTGAGATAGACCCATTAAAATATATGTGCCACAAATTATGGCACATTTTTTTATGTATGATTTTATTTTTGTTCCCATGGTTGCATTTAGGACAAGTGTCTTAAGGACAAAAGGCGAATTAATCCCCAAGAATAAAAACCAAACTAAGTAGAAAAATTGAGCATCATAATTTTCTAAAATCATGTTTGGAAAATTCCCACATGAACACTCTATCCACACACTATAAGGGTGGAGTTTTTAAAATATGTCCCTTAATGCAAAATTTACATTGCCTCTTACTGAGTAAATCCCTAGTTTCTAGAATCCTAAAATAAAACAGGATATGGGGCATGAAATTTGTGAGGGAGGGGAATCACTAGAATTAATATGATTTCACGAGTACAATAGAATTGAAGGTTTACCAATCCAAGTATTACTTTTCATTTTATGGTGAGTTGCAGCGTGCTTCCCAAGGCCATTTGGGGACACATGGTGAATTGGTACCATGGGCATAAAATTCAAACCAATTAGCATAAATATGTATCATAATTTGTTGACAAGAATATTTGGAAAAGGGTAACATAATAACACTATCCACATTCTATTGAGGGAAGTGTTTTCAAATTTTGATCCCTTAATAAAGAATGTGCATTACCTCTTACTTAGAAAAACCCTAGTTTAGTGAATAATCAAACAAAAACATTAGATGAAACTCATTAGATATGGGTGACCTATTGTTAATCCAATTCCATGAGTCTAAAATATTAACAATTCATTGATTTGATTCTCATTTTTTATTTTATGGAAATTTATAACTATATTCCTAGATTCATTTAGGGACACATGGTGAATTGGTTTTGGGGACAAAAAAACAAATAAAGCAGCATTGAGTGTTGTAGATTATGGAAAGAATGTTTTGGAAAGGATTATATGAGCATGTTTTCCATAATATCAAGGTGAATTTTTCAAAATTTGAACCCTTAATGAAAAATTTGAGTTTCCTCTTACTAAGGAAAACCCTGATTTTGGGATTCATCAAATGAAACAAGACTTGTGCCATGGTACTCATGAGAGATGAGTGCCCCTGTTGATAACCCAATTTCATGAGTATGATAGGATTGTCATTTCATAGATATGAGTCCCTATTTTTATTTTATGGTGAGTTATAACTCAATTCCTAGAACTGTTCAAGGGAATTTGATGAATTTGTATGAGACGCTTAAAACCTAAACCAAGAAGCAAAATTAAGTGGCACAAGTTTCCAAAATCATGTTTGAGAATGAAATATGTAAGCATGTTATTGGATTACTATATAGTCAACGGTGAAATCAATTGTAACCAAACTTATCATACACAATTTCAACATAAAGTCATGATAATTATTGGTTCAAGGCTTTAATCAAATTAACATCGCATAAATATCATCCCATGAAAGAATAGACAAAATAGAAGAAACACATCCCATAAAAGAACACGCAGATTACTATGGGAAAATCCCCCTCTAGGGAAAAATACCACCTTAAAATAATATTGAACTTTAGTAAATAAAATTCAATATACAAACATAGCTTATAAATATTATTTGATTCACCTTCGAACTCTTTTCATCCAATTACCCTTTTTTTTTTGTAAATAAAAGTGGTATTACTGCATAAAAAAGGTTACAATGGAGCTCAAAAATCGCAGGCCTCAGACAACCTTCTTAGAAGCCTTCCTTTCCCCATTACATTTGTTCATCTGGTTCCCCACCCAACCCAAAAGCGGGAGAGCTCCCTCTGTGGAGAGATCAATCCCTAAATTACATCCGGAGTTGCCATCATATAATCTATATTAATAGACAAAGAGACAAACAGACCTATGGACCATAAAATAAACCACATAGACAGTAAAAAAAAGAACAGAGAATGCCCCATTGGGGGATTAAGGAAGTTCCTGGAACCCTGGGCCCAGACCCGTGCTTTGGCACCGACCTCCTGGGAGCTGAACCGCATCCATCCTACGCTCTTCAGGAGCATTATCAGTTCTATCGATGCTCCTTCCACTTGCCCGATAGCCAAACCCCCCCTCGACGTGAAGCTCCATCCCCGGGTAATACAAAGCAATGCCCAGGTAGGAGGCGATTTGGTCCACCTTCCGGTGCATAAGACGACAATCTGAGTTGAGGGCTTCGAGCTTCCTTCGCATGTCCAGACATTCATCATTGTGCTCCTTCCAAGCCTTGACAGGCTCTTCTTGCCCCTCCTTTTTTGCCATCATCTCAACAAGCTTCTCCTCAACTTTTGTTGTAGCGCTGAGGTTCGACTGGGTGACCAAATTCATGAGAACCCAGTAAATCATAACTAGCTAGTCATGGGATGAGGCTCTCCCCACCATGGAGCCGGGGTCAGAAATCCAGCCATCAATCTCTTCTCGAACCACTTCAATCGGCATGGAGCTAACTTGGTCCTGAAGCACCTTCTCCACTTTCTCCATTTCTAGATGGGAAATAAGTGAGATTCGGTCTTTGAAGGCCTTTGCAGCTGATTGAGCCTGAAGTTGGGCCTGAGTCACCGCTTTCTTCCCCATCTGAATTAATTTTTTCTGTTTGTCTCAGCTAACAGTCGGCCCTATACTACCCCCTGGTTTCGCAAGACTTCCTCGAGGCGGAGCCATCTCTTGCTTCACAATTTCACTCCTAACAGAATCTCTCTGAGCTTCCTCTACCCACAAACCACCCTTAAAAAACACTAGCCTATCTCCAATGCTCCTCAGAATTCAGGTGATGGTCTATGCAACCACCTTGGAATTAATAGGCATTAGCTCCATGGACGCATTAACGGTTTGGTACTAGATAATGAGAACCCATATCCTGAAACTGTCCATCACCATACCTCACACTTGACACTCTCTTATATCTCTCGTCATGCTTGAATCATTGGTCCATATGGAGGCTGATCTACTTCTCCCTTCCGGACCACCCTCGTACCCTGACTTAATGGTTATATGATCACTCCAGATATTCATGATTTTAAGCCACATGAAAACATGCGTTAATGGGCTCGACTCATGGAGGGACTTTGCTCCCGTCACCTATCCTCTGTCCCCCACATCATGAGCGGCCAGATGTCAACACTTGGGAATCCATTCCTCTACCTCAAAATCTTCGAGCCATCCCCTCCAAATGGCCCTGATGTCATTGACACTGACATCAGCCAGTAGGTATGCCACTTGGTTTGCCTCTCACCTGATGTGGGTGAAGGAGAGTGCCGAATATGTCATAACCATGGCCTGGAGGTCATCTAGCCTGCTGGAAAGGCGCCAGCTGGACAACACTTTCTCCGTGGATTTACCATTGGCCAGTTGTTTTTCCATTTGGACGAGAATACTGGAGTCTCCTTCAACTATTTCCGGCATCCACCCACTTTTTATGATGATTTGGATGCCCCAGATCATCCCTTATAGCTCCATAGAGTTGTTGGTTTCCATTCTAAGCAAGCCATAGTAGACCTGAATGATATCTCCAGTCGAGTTTCTACAGACCCTGCCATAGCCAGCATCACCTGGATTGCCTCTAGCCCCACCGTCAAGTTTAATTTGAAGACCAGCCTCGGTGGGGGAGACCAAGGGTTCTGGATCTCAACTCTGTAGGACTTGGGTTTTTGATGAGGACCATTGATGACCCCACTATCTAGTCCCCATGCCTGCACAACAATTTTCTCCGGACTGGAAAATTCCTTGTCCTCATCGCTCCACTAAAGGCTACGCACTATTTCCATCAGATTGGAGGTAATGATTTTCCAGACATCCTCATTGGATTGTTGTTTTCCCCCAAAAATTATACTGTTCCGTTCCTTCCATATCACCCACATCATATTTCCTGGAAAGTATTGCCATAAGAGCCGTAGAATATTATTTTTGAAAGCCTTGGGATGCCAGTCCCTAATGGTTTGGTATGGGTTTCCTCTACTTCTATTGCTCTTCCTGAAAAGTTGCATTCCTTTGTCGCAAAGTTCAGAAGTGAAGGGGCATGCATCGAGGAGGTGACCCATGCTCTCTTCCTAGTTATTACATAGTACACACCAAGACGGACCTTGGATGCCTCTGTGCCTCAAGTTTTCTCCCGTCAGAATCCTGCGCCTAACTACTAACCAACAGAAGATAGCTACTTTCGGCCAGGGGTTGGAAGTCCATACTTGCTTCCATATCTCGTCCTCTTCCTCCTGATCCCTAATTTTAATGTTATAAGCTTCTTTGATGTTGAAGGTCCCCTTCTGGGAGTATCCACATCTGAGGGTATCATCCCCATTCTCTATCAGAATGTTGCGTTCTTGTAATTAATTCTCAAGGGCTCTAATATCCTCAGCCGATATATGATCGTCCTAGTTGACTGGGATCATCCACCTGTGCCTATCTTCCTGAGGTATCCCCTCCAAGAACTGGTGAACCTTTTATTTTCCCTCCTCCCTACTTCTGGCCCTGATATACCGCCATCTGGGGTCATTCCCAAGCTTAGGGAATTGGTTCTAGGAATCGTCCCAGAAGTTGGCAAGATTTCCTAATTTATTTTCCCAGAAGATGTGTTCCTGGATCAATTTTCTCCCTTCTCTAGCCTTTTTCCAAATGTGATATCCTTGAGGGTCCCCGTTGAAATGCACTAGCTGAGTGATTGGACAACCCCTAGCATACTTTATGTTCCAGATCTTGGCCCAAGGCTCCTATTTGTAATTGCACCATCTCCACCATATCTTGGCTCCCTGCACTTCCCCCACCACTTCGGGATCCCTGAGTCCAAGGACCCCTTTATCCTTAGCCATGCTTACCTAATCCCAACTAACAAGGGCAAATTTAGCTTTAGTTTCTCTCCCTGCCCATAAGAATTTTCTTTGGATGCATCTGATCTCCCATAAGACTGACTTGGGAGCTGATAAAACTGAGAATAGGTACATTGGCATGGCATGGAGGACCGATTTGACCATTACTAACCTCCTAGGGAGGTTCAGGTGCTTGAGAGTCCAACTAGCTAATCTGGCCTTTATCCTGTCCAACAGGTCTTGCCAAGAAGCCTGCTTGATAGTTCCTTGGCTCAAAGGGACCCCCAGATATTTGGTTGGCATCGATCCTTTTTGAAAACCCAAAATTATCCTGATGTTTATCTGGGTAATGAGTGGGGTGTTGAAGAAAAAAATATGAAATTTCTCCGGGTTAACTGCAAGTCCCAATGACCTAGCAAAGGTTGTTAGGATTGTTTTGAAGGCCCAAGCCTCTTGGACTGAAGGGTGCCCCATCAACATTGTGTCATCCACGAACTGTTGGTGCATTTTTTTGTCCATGTCCTCATGGAATGATAGCCCCCTGATCCTCTCATTTTTTGCTTGGGCCTTGATGAACTTGCTTAACCCTTCCACTACCAGAATGAAGAGAAATGGGGAGAGGGTATCTCCCTGCCTCATCCCCCTGGTAGGTGAGAAGAGCCTCATCAGGGATCCATTCAACAGGATGGAGTAGAAGGGAGAGGAGACCAAACCCATGACCCACTCCACCCAATCCTGATACAAGCCAAAGGCGTGAAGCACCTTCTCCAGATAATTCCAGTTAATCTTGTCAAAATCCTTGGCTATGTCTAATTTGATGAGAATTCTTGGGCGTCTAGATAATTTTAGGGAGTGGATGGATTCTTAAACCGTAATAATACCATCCAGGATTTGCTGGCCCTCTACGAAGCCAAATTGTTATGGGCTGATCAGCCCCAGGAGGAGAGGCTTAAGCCTATTTTCTATGACTTTGGAAACTATATTGTAAATCACATTGCAGAGGGCCATGGGTCTAAAATTACCAAGGGTATCAGCACCCTCTCCTTTTGGGATTAGGGCTAGGAACATCGTGTTGAAGGATTTGAGCACTCCTTTAATTTTCCATGATTTCTCTATAATGGTCCAAACCTCCTCCTTGATTAGGTCCCAGAAGAAATGAAAGAAATTAGAGGTGAAGCCATCAGGGCCTGGGGCCTTCCCCTGAGCAATTACATGCATTGCCTGCTCAACTTCCTGCATAGATATAGGCTTGGTGAGGCTTTCATTGTCCTCCCTAGTTACTGATCTGGCAATCAAAGCTATGATCCTATCGATGTTCTGTCCCCTATCAGTGTTTCCTTCTGTCATGATCTCCTTGAAATGGTTGGTGAGCTCCTCCTCAATTTATTCTCTGGTTTCCACCTGGGTGCCATTGGAGTTTTTGAGTTTGAAGATATTGGACCCCATCCGATTGCTGACTACTAATTTATGGAAGGATTTGGTGTTTTTGTCGCCCTCCTTTAACCATTTGACCCGAGACTTTTGTTTCCAAAATATTTCCTCCTGCCTCTCTTTGGCTTCCAGCTGGGCAAAAAGGTCTTTCTCCTTTTCTTTCATCTCCAAGTCCCACCCTGAGTCCATCCCTTTATGCTGGATGAGATGTATGTCCTGAGTAAGCCTCTTTTTGTCCTCAAAGATGTTTCCAAAGTCTTATTTATTCCATGTACGGATCTTGGCTTTTAGTGCCTTGAGCTTCTGCTGGAAGATCTACATCCTTGTCCCCCCAGGTATTTCCATCTCCTACCACCATTGTTATACAAGGCCTTTAAAGTCCTTGTGCTCTATCCAGAACTATTCAAAGCAAAAAGGATTAGGTAGTCGAGCAACCACTCCATCCCAACTAAGGCATGCTGGCCAGTGATCAGAGCCAGCTGTTGGGAGCACATTTTCCCTGATTTCCCCTGGGCCTTTGACCATGTTCTCTGACACCAAGAATTTGTCTAATCTAGAGGCGACCAGATGGTACCCACCTCTCTTATTGTTCCATGTAAACCAGCCGTACCTAGTTTCCATGTCCACTAGAGTACTTTGAGCTAGAACCTTTCAAAATTCCTCCTGGTACTTGTCCAACATCCTTCTTCCCCCTTTCTTTTCTCGAAGAGAGGTAATCGGGTTAAAATATCCTCCTACAATCCATTTTCCTTCCTGGGCCAACGTGCAGAGCCATCTTAGATGGTGAATAAAGTTCTGCTTCTGAGGAAAGGCACTTGGGCCATATATATTAGGTATTGTTCTGTTGATCTCTGATCCTAATATTTGAAACTCCACTATGAGGGAGAAGTGACCTGCTCTCCAGTCTAAGAGATTCACCTCTCTAGGCTGCCATAGAATGGCCATTCCCCCTTTAATACCATCTGTGTCCATTTCCATGACCTGGCTACCTTTCCATATCTTTTTCCCGATCTTTATCATGGTCTCAAAGCTACACTTGGTTTCTTGCAAGAAAAGAATGTCTGATTTTTCCTATTTTATCTTCCTAGCTAGGGTTCTAATCTTCCTTGGGTGATCAAAACCTCTAATATTCCAAGACACAATGTTCATTAAGTAACTTTACTTACTTTAGAGAATGCCTCCTTGATCGTAGGATACTAGCCTGATTCGATCAGTTTGACTCCAATTTCTGGTCTTCCTCCGACGATTTCCTCTTGCTTCCCTTCTGCACCTCTGCGCTGATCCCTAGATCCTTGTGTGATTTGGACTGAATAATGGCCTATTGCAAGAGCTCGATCTATTCCTAGGAGACATAGCCCTTTCCCGTGTTTCTGCACTCTTCTTCTAGTGCGTCCAGATCGAGATCCCCGAGCTCCATGTCCTCGGCTTCATCTTCTTCCATGATGACCGGCATGTTGCCAGTGTTGTTCTTATCCTCTGATCCCTTCATCTTCGTTTTCTAAGCACTGGTTGGTCCCCCCTCTTTCTTTGATTTATCCTCTCCCTCTTCCCCCAAGACATGGAAAGGGTTTGAGGAGATCGGGGGTTTTCCATCCATTTCCTTATGCAATTTCTGTCCTCCATTGCTCCTGCCCCTCCTTCTATTTTTGACCTATGTGAAACCGTCATTGGCTTGAGATTCCCCTTCTTGGTCTAGGGTACTCTTCTCCTGAATCCCCTTTAGACAGTTTCTCCCAAAATGGCCATACTCATGGCAAATCCTGCACTGGAAGCGTAGCTATTCATAGTCAATCTGCTGGATCCACTCTTCATCATCCCAGTTCAAGCTTACCACTTCAGGAAGGTCTTTCGAAAGATACATATACACATAGATTCAAGAAAATGTAGTATACCTCTAAAGCCTAGTTTTCTCAGCAAATTTCACAAATTCCCTAATTGAATTACCAATTTCACGCAGGATTTCCATATCCCAGTACTCCTCGAGGAGAGCCACCAAGCGGATCCACATCGGGGCTACTGTCAGATCTTCAGATTCGGGGTTGAAGTGCTCCTTCCAGAGTTGAAGGTAAAGTCCCACCGAGAAGAAAAAAATAGCCCCCCCCCCTCCAGGATCTTGTCGCAATCTTCCTGGTTGAAGAAAATGATGGTAAAAAAACCCTTTTCTCCCAACTGCAGGTTGTAGTGGCCCTTTGGACTCCATGTGCTTTGGATCCATCAAACTAGGTCTTTCTCCTTGTGCCAAACCCCCACAAACTTCACAATTAATGCCTTTTCCTTCCACATCTCTATTTTCCCTCTGATTGATTTTGATCGGATCTGGATTGCCAGGATCGTCTGAGCCCTCGGGAGGCATCCCCCCAGGCCTGATCTCTTCCCCTCACCTTTCCCCTCCTTTCCTTTTTCCCAATCTTCCTTGCAGCCGCTACCTTCCTCTGGCATTCGACACCTCGCTGAGGCCACTGCCATGCTTGCACGGGGGGGGGGGTTCGCAGCCCCTGCCCCCACTGAACCGAGCACTAAGCGCTCAAACCTCATCCGTCTCGCCACTTCGATCTATCCTCAGGACCCCCCCTATCTATCGTACAAGTCTTGGACTGTTAATAATAGAATATTTTACATTCTTGTCATCCAATTACCTTATCACAATGCAAATTGTTCTATTTTTTATGGCATTTGTTGCTACTTTGAGGCTTAGCCAAATTGTTTTTTTCCATAGGTCCCCTTTGAAACCTTCAGTGTGGGAAACATGTCTCTTGATGTTTGTTTCATTATTTCCAATCTATCTTGAAGAATCTTTAATCCCTGATTTTTTTTTTTTTATCTTAATCACTTTCTCCATGTCCTTGTATTTTTTGGTCATCCTTGGAGGCCCTAGTGCTCTGGTTTTCCAATTAACTTGTGTTACTTATGTCTGTCAGTTTAGTTGTGTTTCCTTTGATTCCCGTGTGATATGTTTTCCTCATATTGATTAGTTTTCTATGTTGTTGTGGTTTTGATCGAGGTAGTTTCATGCTTGATCCATGTCTTCATTGTCTTCCTTTGTGTTCTCTTCATATGTATCATCTTGTTGTAGTATTGTAGTATCCTCTTGGGTTCTCTACCTCTCTTTATTGTTTAAGTTCTTCGCTTCTCATATGTGTGTCTAACATTATTTTTTAATGATATTATGGACATTGTACATGTCATTCCTTTCCTAGTTATGTATGTGTGGTATTCCCTTTTTCCTCATGTTTTCTTCTTTTATTTCCAAGTTCCCTTTGTTGCGACTGTTAGCTAGTGATTTGTTTTCTAGATTTTTTTTGCAGAAAAAAAATACTTACATACTTTTTGCATGACTATTGCGGTCCACGACTTGTGTCCTTTTGTTAGCAGAAGGTCTAGGTTATTAAGGTCTCTTAAGATTTTCTTCTTTTCGAATTGGCTTCATCTTCCTTTGATATGTTAGGTCCTAAGGAGAGTTCCTCCGTGTTGTTTTTGAGCCCTTCCAACTTCGATATGTGAGTTATACTCTTGGGAAGATTCCAATATTTTCTACGTAAATCCTTGGGGTGTTGGTCTTTTTTTCTTCTAAGTGCTTCTTCCTTGTATTGCTACCTCTACCAACCGAAATTCATGTTCATGTACTTTTTAGTCAGTATGCCCATTAGATCATAGATTTTTAACTATGGTATAAGGTTTGATTCGGGCCATGATAATTTTGTAGCCAATTTATCGATATCCTTCTTGGTAATTTTTTATCTGGCCCATATTTGTGGTGGTTTTCATGACATGTCTTTGTGTTTTTCTGTGAAGTGTTTGTTTTTTATCATGATGTACCTATGTTGTTCTCTCAGTGCAAACTCATTTTTCACATATTTGGGAAGGGTTGGGGTGTTCATGGAATCCCCAAATCCTTATGTATGAATATTCCACTACTTCAACTAATCATCGATATCCTCTATCCTTCTAGTGTAGAGTTCGACTTATGTGTGTGAGTTTCTATTATTGTTGTGGAATTTTGAATGATGTTAGGTTTCTTAGTAATTTGATGTATATTCTATTTGATGTTCATGTTTTGAAGGTAACGTGTCCCTATGTTGGTATCGACATTTTGGCCAAAAAAACCACGATGACCTTCCATGGTCCTGATACCTAGAACCCTAGTAGGTATGGTATTCCTTTCCAAGTCATATCATTTTGTGGCTTGGTTTTCCTAAACAAAATGTCTACACGGTCTCATTGGTTACTCTAATCCATCCCTTAGCCACCATCTACTTCATTGGTTACATTTAATTATATCACGTTCGTGATTATTAGGTATCAAGGGCCTTGTCTTATTCCTGTTACTTCTAAAAATCGTCCTTACTTTATACTTCGATATTGTCTATGTCATTTTTCAGACATTTCCTGACTATGTATTAGTTACTCAAGTCTTTGGAATCTCTTGTGTTGGATTTGACATTGTTATCGACTTCAGTGATGAAGTCATAAAAATATGTGATTGGTTTGTATGTCAGTGTAGCACATTTCATGGAGATAGATATTTGGTTTGCATGTAATGTCTCCAAGTCTATTGTCCTAGATGTATTTCAAAAAGTCATGGTGTTTTTGTTCCACTAATTAACAACTTTCTCTCTTATCGTGTTATTTTTGTAAAGTAATCTACACTATTACTGGTGTATGACTCTTCGTCATGCTTGGTGTGGTTTGCCGAGGGAGTTGATTCAGTATTTTTGGATGTGATTCAACTTGTAGGGGACCCATTTGCAGTTAGTCCATTTAATGTTAGACCATATTTCCCCTATCACTAAGCATTTCCAAAGGACTGTCGGTTCCTTCCCCCTAGTACTTGCTTGTTTCTTCGGTTGCAAGCCCTTCTTCTTTTGTGGTGTGCCTCTTCTTCCTCCGATGACTGAACATGTTTTTCATGTATATTATTATTACAAGGATCAATGAGTTGAAATAGGATTTGGTTGATTTGTATAAAATTCTTGTGGTGTTCACTACCTAATCGCATTTTCCTAATTCTAGGTTGTTCTATTAATAATCCCATTCTTTTGGATGATTAATGTTGTCCTTTATAGTTCCATACACTTTGTCTTTAGATAAGTTTAGTTTGGAATATTTTTTGGTAGGTTCTGGGATTGTATCCCTCTTTTGTGGTAGTTGTATGGATAATATAGTATAAGTTTTAACTATATATATATTGGAAAACATCCTTACTTGGTCTTATTATGGAGTATATGGAAAAATTAAACTTGCATCTCTTGATTTGCAATTGNGTATGGATAATATAGTATAAGTTTTAACTATATATATATTGGAAAACATCCTTACTTGGTCTTATTATGGAGTATATGGAAAAATTAAACTTGCATCTCTTGATTTCCAATTGCCTAGTATATTGTGGTATTTTTGTTGGAGCCTTGTTTATGTTGTTCCTAAGAAATTGATTTGTGAAGTTTTTTTTTTATACATTTCTCTTTCTAGGGTCCCCTGGGGTTTTTTTAGTGTCCCTTTATGGTTCGATATTTCTTCTACAAATTTTATCTGCATTCTAGTTTTCTCAATTGGTTTCCTTGTTGGGATATTTCCTAGACTATCTTTGATTGCTTTTGAATTTATTTCTAGCTTGTATTTCTTCAATTGTGTTGTGTTATTTGATTTTTGGTCTCATTTCCTTTATAAGGAATTCCATTAGTATTGAGTCTTCCTCTTATAGGTTTTTCGTTTGTTCCACTTGCATTACTTGTTTGATCCTCATAGTTTCTTTCATTAGGAATTATGGAATTTTTCTTGTCCTTCTTCATTCTGTTGTGTTGTCCTTTGATTCCCTTAGATTAACTTGTTTTTCCACTTGGAAAACCTTCCATAGGGGCTCTTGGACCTTGCTCGATCCCTCATACTTCTAATGGCTTTTTTAAGTTTGGTTTTGATGTCCTTATCAGAGCTTTGTTTGATACTCATATTTGTTAGACTTTTAACATTAAGCTAGCATTATATTAGGATATTTAACTGAGATAATAACAAGCATAGAAATCAAACACAAGAGACAATGAACACAGTGTTTTTCCTCGGGGAAACCATAAATGGAGAAAACCCCACAACTTCCTCAGAGATAGAATCAGCACCAAAAGTAAAACCCAAAACAATAAGATGATCTCCCAACAGCAGTAACCTTCTTTCTTCCTAGCCCCAATGTCTTCTTCTTCCTCAACTATGTGCTGCAACTGAGTGTGAGTGAGTGTGTGATAAATAGAGAGGCTATCTCTCTATTTATATTAATTCCCAACTTGACTAAACCCTACTAGGGTCAACTTCACTAAGTGAGTCTAACAACCCTAGTGCCTCGGAACTGCGGGGACTTTAACCCTTGAACAATAGGAGGGTTACCCACATTGAATTGACATTACTTGTTTACATTATAGAAACTCTTGATCGGAACATCGGGGCATGACATGGCTCAATTACATTACAAACACTTCCCAGAATAAACATCAGAGTACAATACATAAGAAATACAAGTGAATACATTCCAAAGTTACAATTACATCAACACTCCCTCTTAACTAGGAAGGTATTCTCTCGACACAATTTATCAGCACAAGTCTTCTTCCCTATATGATCTGGATCATCATCGAGTCCTCGTCATCTTCATCTTCAAGTCATCTTCATCTTCAAGCCATCTTCATCTGGATCTGGATCATCACTCGATCTGGTTCATCATCACTGGATCTGTATCATCACTGCTGGATCATCATCATGGGTGCTATCTCATGATTCTTCTTGTCACGGGAAGTTTTATAGAGCTAGCCCTTTTTCATGTTGGTTGTAGGACTAGCCTCCATGTAGGTCTTCTTCTAGCACTTATATCTGACCCTAAGTCATAATGGTTTGCCCAACACTTATATCTGATCATGTAGGAACCAATGCTATAATCATATCAGAAAGGCATGACCAGCACTCACATTTGACCATGTGGGAACACATCCCACAACCCTTTTAGAAAGGCCCAGAACTCGCATCTGATAACCAATGTCAGAAAGGCTTAGAAATTACATTCAACCATGAGAGGAACCAATCCTCCATGCCGAAAGGCTTTGCACTTACATCTGACAACCAATGTCAGAAAGGCTCAGCACTTATATTCGACCATGCAAGGAACCAATCCTTCATGTCAAAAGGGCTCTACACTTACATCTGAAAACCAATGTCAGAAAGGATCTCCACTCACATCTGATCATGTAGGAACCAATCCTACAGTCACATCATAATGGTCCTCAGTCCTATACTGAGCTTTCCTGGTAACTGACTAGGTGCCTCCATTCCAAGAATGGCATTCAACGCTTATATCTAATCATGTAGGAACCAATCCTACAGTCACATCAGAATGGCTCAGCACTCACATCTGATATGGAAGGAACCAATCCTCTCACCATGATAGAATGGCTCAGCCCTTACATCTGATATGGA
>LPNX010862847.1:0-66563 GCA_001517045.1 Pseudotsuga menziesii | reverse complement strand
TTTCTTGTCCTTCTTCATTCTGTTGTGTTGTCCTTTGATTCCCTTAGATTAACTTGTTTTTCCACTTGGAAAACCTTCCATAGGGGCTCTTGGACCTTGCTCAATCCCTCATACTTCTAATGGCTTTTTTAATTTGGGTTTTGATGTCCTTATCAAAGCTTTGTTTGATACTCATATTTGTTAGACTTTTAACATTAAGCTAGCATTATATTAGGATATTTAACTGAGATAATAACAAGCATAGAAATCAAACACAAGAGACAATGAACACAGTGTTTTTCCTCGGGGAAACCATAAATGGAGAAAACCCCACAACTTCCTCAGAGATAGAATCAGCACCAAAAGTAAAACCCAAAACAATAAGATGATCTCCCAACAGCAGTAACCTTCTTTCTTCCTAGCCCCAATGTCTTCTTCTTCCTCAACTATGTGCTGCAACTGAGTGTGAGTGAGTGTGTGATAAATAGAGAGGCTATCTCTCTATTTATATTAATTCCCAACTTGACTAAACCCTACTAGGGTCAACTTCACTAAGTGAGTCTAACAACCCTAGTGCCTCGGAACTGCGGGGACTTTAACCCTTGAACAATAGGAGGGTTACCCACATTGAATTGACATTACTTGTTTACATTATAGAAACTCTTGATCGGAACATCGGGGCATGACATGGCTCAATTACATTACAAACACTTCCCAGAATAAACATCGGAGTACAATACATAAGAAATACAAGTGAATACATTCCAAAGTTACAATTACATCAACACTCCCTCTTAACTAGGAAGGTATTCTCTCGACACAATTTATCAGCACAAGTCTTCTTCCCTATATGATCTGGATCATCATCGAGTCCTCGTCATCTTCATCTTCAAGTCATCTTCATCTTCAAGCCATCTTCATCTAGATCTGGATCATCACTCGATCTGGTTCATCATCACTAGATCTGTATCATCACTGCTGGATCATCATCATGGGTGCTATCTCATGATTCTTCTTGTCACAGGAAGTTTTATAGAGCTAGCCCTTTTTCATGTTGGTTGTAGGACTAGCCTCCATGTAGGTCTTCTTCTAGCACTTATATATGACCCTAAGTCATAATGGCCTGCCCAACACTTATATCTGATCATGTAGGAACCAATCCTATAATCATATCAGAAAGGCATGACCAGCACTCACATTTGACCATGTGGGAACACATCCCACAACCCTTTTAGAAAGGCCCAGAACTCGCATCTGATAACCAATGTCAGAAAGGCTTAGAAATTACATTCAACCATGAGAGGAACCAATCCTCCATGCCGAAAGGATTTGCACTTACATCTGACAACCAATGTCAGAAAGGCTCAGCACTTATATTCGACCATGCAAGGAACCAATCCTTCATGTCAAAAGGGCTCTACACTTACATCTGACAACCAATGTCAGAAAGGATCTCCACTCACATCTGATCATGTAGGAACCAATCCTACAGTCACATCATAATGGTCCTCAGTCCTATACTGAGCTTTCCTGGTAACTGACTAGGTGCCTCCATTCCAAGAATGGCATTCAACGCTTATATCTAATCATGTAGGAACCAATCCTACAGTCACATCAGAATGGCTCAGCACTCACATCTGATATGGAAGGAACCAATCCTCTCACCATGATAGAATGGCTCAGCCCTTACATCTGACCATGGAAGGAACCAATCCTCTCACCATGTCAGAATGGCTCAGCCCTTACATCTGACCATGGAAGGAACCAATCCTCTCACCATGTCAGAATGGCTCATGGACTCATCACTTCCCTTTGGAGGGAACCTCGATCTGGAGAATACCAAGCTTCTCCCTAAAGTACTCAAACTTCACCCTAGCCAATGGCTTTGTCAACACATCAGCTTATTTGTTTGTCCGTCACAACATACTGGAGCTTCACTACTCCCCTCTGCACCATATCCCTGATATAGTGATACTTGATCTTGATATGCTTCGACTTGTCATGGAACAACAGGTTCTCCGACAACTTTACGCAAGTCTGGTTGTCACAATGTATACAAGTGGTATCCATCTAGATATCAAATAAATTAGATAGTAGCTTCCTCAGGCATACTACCTCACAATTAGCTGAACAAGCTATGACATACTCTGCTTCAGCTGTACTCAGTGCCACACAGGATTGCTTCGTTCTAAACCAAGAGATCACACCTGATCCCATACTGAAGCAACACCATGAAGTGCTCTTCCTATCGATGGCACTGCCTGCCCAATCTGAATCAACATAAACCTCTAGGTTAATCTTTTGATTTTCCTCATACTTGAGCCCATAATCAACTGTACCCTTCAGGTACCTCAGAATATGCTTTCCAGCAATTAAGTGAACATGTCTCAGATCTGTCAAGAACTGGTTCAAGGTGTTTACAGCAAATAAAATATCTGGTCTCGTGTTCGTCAGGTACATCAAGGACCCAATCATATGAGAATACATCGTAGCATCAACCGCTTTTGATGAAGCATCACTCAATAGCCTCATGTTTGATGCCACAGGTGTGGTCATGGCCTTGTAGTCCATCATCTCGAACCTCTTCAGGATCTCTACTGCATACTTCCCTTGTTCGAGGGAGATTCCATCCGCATTCTTCCACACCTCCATTCCTAGAAAGTAATGCATCATACCCAAGTCCTTAATTTTTAAATCAGCAGCAAGCTTTCTCTTCGTATCAGCAATCAACCCATCCACACCTGTTACAAATAGATCATCTACATACAGTAGGAGCATCACTGGGTTTCCATATTCAACCTTGTAGTAAAGGTTGGAATCTGCTTTACTCTTGGTAAAGCCCAAACTGGATAAAAAGCCATCAATTCTGCTGTACCATGTCCTAGGTTCCTGTTTCAAACCGTACAGGGCTTTCTTCAATCTGGACACATGAGACTCCCTGTCATGTGTCTCAAAACCAAGTGGTTGCTCTACATACACTTCCTCTTCCACTACACCATTTAAGAAAGCAGTCTTGACATCCATTTGGTGTATGTTCCATTTCATCATTGCAACTAGAGCAAGTACTAATTTGATGGAAGTGTATCTGGCTACAGGTGCAAATGTTTATTCATAATCTATTCCTTCTTTCTGTGAGAAGCCACAAGCTACGAATCTTGCTTTATATTTCTCTATGTTGCCATCTGCAGCATGCTTGATCTTATAGATCCATTTGGAAGTTACAACCGACTTCCCTTGTGGTCTTGGGACAACATCCCAAACATCAATCTTCATGATCGATTGATACTCTTCAATCATAGCATCCTTCCATTCTTTCCCTTTTGCCACTTCTTCATAGTTGGAAGGTTCTTTATTGATAAAGTCACACAATAAAGCTACATACCCGGAGCAGGACCTGGTCCTCTTCCTTTCTCTGTGATTCTCTTCTGGAGGCCCATTTCTTTCCGCGCCTTGGATATCTTCCTGTACCAAAGCAGGTTTCCTCTTGTGAGGATTCTTCTCCTAAGGTGGATCTACAGGTTCTTGTGGTTCTTCAAATTCTCGATCTTCTTCTTGATTTTCTTCGTTCATGGTTGTGTCATGAGTTCTGAGTGCTTCTGATTCTTTAGGATCTTCAGCAGGTCTCTTTCTAGATTTGTTGTAAGTTGAGTCTTCATCAAATGTCACATCCCTACTGATGTCGATCTTCTTGAATCCTACGAAGTATATTCTGTAAGCCTTCGAGCTTTCAGAGTATCCCCTAAATATACCCTTCTTTCCTGAAGGATCTAACTTTGTCCTCTTTTCTTTCGGAATGTGTATGTACACTAGACAAATGAATATTCTGAGATGGTTGAATTCTGGTTTCTTGCTGGAAAATACTTCTTCAGGTGTCTTGTTCTCAAGTACTCCGTGTGGAGTATGGTTTTGTAGATACACCGCTGTTCTGGCAGCTTCTGCCCATAGATGCATGGGAAGATCTTGATCATGAAGCATTTCTCTTGTAGCTTCCATGATAGTTCTATTCTTCCTTTTGGCAACCCCATTCTGTTGTGGATTATATGGGGTGGGTAACTCCCTCTTAATCCCTAAATATTTGCATAAGTCTTTGAATTCATTTGATGTGAATTCTCCGCCATTATCTGATCGAAAGGTCTTGATCTTCTTTTCTGTGTGGTTCTCGATCAAGGATTTGAATTCCCCTAACTTGTTGAAAAATTCATCTTTTTTCTTCATGAAGTAAATCCATGTATTCCTAGAATAATCATCAATGAAAGAAATATAGTATACATACTCGCTTAGTGAACTTGATGACATTGGTCCGCATACATCGAAGTGGATGATTTCCAAGATTCCTTTTGCCTTGCTCTCACTACTTGGAAATGTCTTCTTTGTATTCTTTCCTTTCGCACATCCTTTGCAGACTCCATGTTTTTCTTGAATTTTTGGAAGACCTTCTACAGCTTTGCTTGCAAGTGGTAGTGCTCTGTAGTGCACATGTGCAAGCCTTCTGTGCCAAAGTTCATTTGGCTCTACTGTGTCATGGACCAAAGCTTGTTCTAAATGGCCCTTCAATTTGTATAATCCTCCTTCTTGTTCTCCAATTACTATTGCATCATCAATAGTCTTTCCTCTTGGCCACATGAGGAGTTGGCCATCTACAAATGCAACCCTCATGCCTTTTTCATCCAGTGCTGATATGGAGAGAAGATTCTTCTTTAGTCCTGGTACAAACAAGACATCCTTCATTTTCATATACTTTCAAGAGTCTAGCTTGTAGGAGGATTCACCACTACCTTTTATGGGATAATGGTAGTCATCCCCAAGTTTCACCTTATGGGGCGAATTATGTTCGGATAGTTTCTCAAAAGATTCCTTGAATCCTGTCATGTGTTTGGAAGCCCCACTATCAATAAGCCAATCTTTGCTTCCATGAGTGACAGTTCCTGTGAGAGTGGAGATCAGAACATATTCTTCATCACTTGAAGAGTCTTCACTTTCTTGTTTTAATTTCTTCTTGGGAGGATCATCATCCTCAGCAGTGTGAGCATGATGTCTTCTTTTGGATATCTTCTTCTTCTTGGATCCATTCTTATTCATGGGACAACTTCTAGCAAAGTGTCCTATTTCATTGCATGTATAACATCTGATTTTGAATGGATCCCTTCTTTTCTGATGATAATGCTTACCTTGGTGATAATGATTTTCCCTTGTTCCTTTCTAGGAGTGTACTATGAGAGCTTGATCTTCACTTCCCATCTTTTCTTCCCGAGCTGCTATTCGAGCTTCTTCTTGTGAACATTCTTCCCATAGTCTACTGAACTTGACTAACTTCTTCCTAGCACAGATTCCTTGGATGAAAGAATCCCATGACCTAGGGATACCATTCAAGGTTGTCATCACAATTTCTTCATTCTCCACTTCTTCATATACTACTTCAAGTTGTTCTTTGATATAGTATACCCTTGTGAAGAATGACTGGATGGTCTCCTCATACTAGATCTTTACATTCTTCAATTGGTTCCTTAGAGTCATCTTCCAGTTTATGTTCTCCCCTTCAAAAATTTTGGTTAGGGCATCAAACATAGCTTTAGGTGTCTTGAGGGAGGACACCAGTGGTATGAGGTGATCCTTGATTAAATCACCAATAATCCTCTTTGCCATAACCAAATTCTTCTTGTGTAGGGCCTTAGCCTCATCTCCTTCTAGAAATGGAACCTCCTCATGGATGTCAGAGTCCAATTCATTTTCTTCCAGGACTAGGGAGATCCTATACTTCCAGGCTCGGAAGTTATCAACTCCCTCAAGATTTTCATCAAGCTTGGTGTGATGAGACATCTTAACTGAGAACCTCAAATGGAAATACAAAATATTTAGATCTTACCAGGTCAAGATGTCGGATCTGGATTTGGAGCTAAAATTCTGCAGTGCTGGTTCAGGAGCAGACTAGGGTTTTTCTTTTCCGGAGTTCTGTCCAACCAAATGATTTGATCTTGATCTATAAACTTTGATTTTGGGGAGTATATCAATCCAGGCCTGGGCTCATTGAAAAATTACACTTCTGTGAAAAGCCCTAATTTTCGGCAGTAGTGTCGGGTTCAAAACTGAAAAACCTCAAAATTGGATTCTGCTTTGATAGAAAGATGTGCCCTAGGGAGGAGAGTTAGTCCAACCTTATTTTTCTGAAAATATGTGGAGAGAGTTCCACAAAGTAGAAATCTCTAATTCCCGCAGCTGCACAGTGTCTTATTCTCAGGTTAGCTCTGATACCATGTTAGATTTTTAACATTAAGCTAGCATTATATTAGGATATTTAACTGAGAGAATAACAAGTAAAACAATCAAACACAAGAGACAATGAACACAATGTTTTTCCTCGGGGAAACCATAAATGGAGAAAATCTCGCAACTTCCTCAGAGATAGAATCAAAACCAAAAGTAAAACCAAAAACNTCTTCCTAGCCCCAGTGTCTTCTTCTTCCTCAGCTATGCACTACAACTGAGTGTGAGTGAGTGTGTGATAAATAGAGAGGCTAGCTCTCTATTTATACTAATTCCTGAATTGACTAAACCCTACTAGGGCCGAATTCACTAAGTGAGTCTAACAATCCTAGTGCCCCAGAACTGCGGGGACTTTAGCCCTTGAACAATAGGAGGGTTACCAACATTGACTTGACATGACTTGTTTACATTATAGAAACTATCGATCAGAACACAGAGGCATGACATTATTTAATTACATTACAAACATTTCCCAGAATAAACATCGGGGTACAATACATAAGATATACAAGTGAATACATTCTAAAGTTACAATTACATCAACAATATTTACTTCCATGGGGGATCTGGGACATTTACTTGTCCTTTTCCCTTCTGATATCTCTTTCAGGTCAAGTTCTAATGCCTTCAACACACATGATTTGATACTCATATCACCTTCCATTAGGAATATGGACCCTTTAATTTTCATTTTCTCTTCCAATGCCTCTTTTGGGTTGAGCTATGATGTTCTCATCACTACTTGATTTGACACACAAATTTCCTTCCATTAGGAATATAATACCTTTACTTGTCCTTTTCTCTTTTGGTGGATATTTAAGGTTGAGATCCAATGTCCTCATCACAACTTGA
Organism: Pseudotsuga menziesii; assembly: GCA_001517045.1. Lineage (NCBI taxonomy): Eukaryota > Viridiplantae > Streptophyta > Pinopsida > Pinales > Pinaceae > Pseudotsuga > Pseudotsuga menziesii. The sequence continues at coordinate 59,471 of LPNX010862847.1, read as the reverse complement.
TTTAACACTTGGACCTCCTTCCATCAAGAAACTAGGACATTTACTTTCCCTTTTCTCTTTCGATCGATCTTTCAGGTAGAGCTCTGATGTCCTATTGTACATCATATTTACCTCCATCAAGCCAATTTATCATCCATGATATTTCTATTATTGTCATATATCTATGTCATTATCTTGAATTATTATTGTCCATTGGATCACCTTCCATTGAGAATATTAGAACTTTTATTGTCCCTATTTTCTGTTGATGGATTCTTCCAGGTCTATTTCCAATGGAACTTCATCTAACCTATAGATCACCCATGACTGCTTTCCTTAAGTGCATTCCTGGAATTTCACTATCATCTAGAAATCAACATTCTGATTATATAGATGATGCCTCCTAGGTTGAACCTAAAATTACTTATATTAATACCAATCATAACCATTACAAGAGAGAAAATAATCCTACTCAATTAAGATGGAGGTGTTGAAAAATTTTCATGCATAATTAAATAATACATCTTTAAGAGTTTTCATATGGGGTAGATGCTCCCATATGACCCCTAATGTTTTGTATTACAAACAAAAACATAGAAATAACCAGAATAATTCTTAGCTAACACTTTGGTAAACAAAATTTTTAAGAGGTGGGACAACAAAATCTGATATTGTGTACATAATGACATACAACAAAAATAGTCATGTGATTGTTTCCTAATGTTTGTGTTCCATGCCCATATCTATTGTGCATACCTCTGGATGGTGTTCTTTGTTCATTTTTCTATTGGTTCCTTGGTGATTCTAGTGGTTTCCACCCTAGTTCAAGGTTTTCCAAGGTCTCGTGTCCCCTACACTTGTTAGTTCAATTGTGGAACTACCTTAGTCGAGAGAGGTTAAGTATTATAATGTAGGCAATTATTCATGGATTTCCAGTGATATTGATACATTGTCATATAGTTTCTTGAGCTTATAAGGGACCAACCACCCATAGTTGATCTACCAACGTTGTATTTTTTTTCAACTGTCATAGAAGAGGATCATTTTCCTTATTTAAACTCATGTTTTCTCAAATTATTTTTGTCATATCTCTTCAGCCTTCCTTTTTCCATGATTTTATAAATATTGGACAGTAACATGTCCTCCTTTAATTTCCTCAATATTGTACTTCACAGATCAACTAGTTTCCCATCTCTCCTCTAATGTTATCCTTAATGATGGCACCTAATATTCCATGGAAATGATTGATTCCTTGCTAAATAGAACTATAAATGGGGTTTGCCTTGAACCCTTCCTCCATGTTTTTATATAGGCCCATAGTGTTGCATGTAGTATGTTTTCCCAATGTGTTCTTCTCAAGTCACACACCTTAGTGAGTATCGATACTAATATTTTATTCGTTCTTTCCACTTGTAAGTTTTCTCTAGTTGGGTATTAACGGTTTATTTTGTTGTATATTATCTGGAACATGTTCATTAGATGTTCAATTACCTTTGTAGAGAAGCGTGTTCTCTGTTTCAATGTAATTTGTATCGGACATACAAATCTGCACAATATCTCTTCAAATAGGAACTTGGTTGTTACTTTCATTGTGGATTCCATTGTGGCTCTTGCTTCTACCCATTTTGTAAACATGTCAGTGGCTACAATAATGTACTTGCATTGCGTTCCTTTGGAGGGTACAAATGGTCTAATGAAGTCGATTCCCTAGTGTTCAAAGATTTGCATTGGTAATATGGTATTTAACTCAACATGATCTTAGTGTTGGGGTTTGGTTCCATCATTTTGTCATTGTTCTCGTTTTCATATTGTTAGCACTCGGATTGAAGAAAAGGTTGGTGGAAGGCTCGCTCCCAGGTAACTGCAGAACTACTTTAGACTGTGCTTCTGGCCCAGCACATTCAGAGAGGGATCTCTCGTTTACTTACCAAATTTTCTCACACAAGATATTCAATCGAGAATGGTCAGGAGGTCACATTCCTGAATGGGGTAGGTATGTTGTTATAAGGTGTAGGTGGGATGGTCATAAAGAAGGACCATTGGGAAATGGAGTTGAAAGTCCTGATATGGAACATGTTGCAGGAGGTAAAGAATCGTGGAAATTTACAGACAGAGGCAAGATAGCCGCCCATCTTTCAATCAAGAGATATTTAGTAGGTGACTAGCGGATGAGAGGAAACAGTCCATCACACAGAGCATTTAAATGATGAATTCTACGTGACATTAGAAGAAATTTTTTAAAAATGTTTGAAACAAAGGGCCGAGAGCATACAGGATGAATTCTTTCCCTTATACACTACTGTCCAAACATGAAAGCAAATAACAAAGTGGAATGAAAAACATGATAAACGATCATGTAAGGAAGTTACATATTGAATGAAAAGACGACGCAGGAATCTCTGCCATGAATAATTATCATTCCTTTGTAATTTTATTCATATCACAAAAGCCAAAAACAAATTACAATGGAGATCCTCGGCCCTTGAAAGTTTCTCAACCAACCCCTATCTCTCTCTACCGGGAGTATATTTATACTATCTTAGACCTGAGACTAATCTCTGAAACAAAACCTTGGAAACTATTTTCAGTCACAATCAGACACTAACAGTTTAGAGTGTGGTCCTATCGCCATGATTTGCAAATATTAAGAGACATCATGGAGCTTCCGTACATGGTAATTGGATTGATAGCGCAGATTTTTTTTTATTCAAGTAACTTGGTATGAAAACAATTGTTATATCGCTTGATGGTGGTATGTTGCCGACTCGCACTGCTCCTAACGTGTCTTTCTGCTTCCTTTGACCGACTTGCCTTCTTCAAACCGTGGTGCTCAAAGGCTGACATGAAAACCCACGCTCCGGTGCTCATCCATTTTCCCAGCTCCTCTTTCATCTGGTAACACTATTATATAGGGGGATTGGAAAAAGGGTGGCCATGCATTTGATGATGATAAGCCTTCGGAGTGGCTTATCATTCTTGTACTACTCTCTACCTCCGATGAGGAGGGTTCTCTTCTAGGACACGTAGTTGGGTGTGGGTTTGACCTCCTCCTTGCCCCTGGTAAAGTTGTTACAGTGGAGATTATGGGGGCGATGATGAAGGCTTCAGACCTCTACTGTCCCAGACCGAGCATTTGTTCCAACAAATCAACCACCATTGTGTGTTGGTACTTTAGAGGCCATGACTGCAAGTGGAGGTGTCGGAGGGACGTCCTTGGAATGTAAAAACCCATGCACAATGCAGCCGAGGGTAGGGCCATCTAGAAGCAGGTGAATCTCTCTAAGTGCTTAACATCCATGCCCCGATGGTTGGCTATTTCCCGGTGTAGATAACCAGGACGACGAGGAAACGTAATTTTATGTTCGCCAACCATCAATACCCCCTGACAAACTATCTTCTCAAACCACACAGTCATTGTTGTCTGCAAGAGAACTCAAAACTTCACGCAATTCAACCTTTCTTGTTTATCTCTCACTGCATACCCATTTCCATGTTTCAACAGCTTCGAACGGTGGCGTTATATAGGGAAAGTCGGATTGACCTAGAGATGGCTGTACACTTGAATAACAGTCACCATGACAATAGCATGGGTGATACCTAGGTGAAGATATTATCCTCTCGCGAAAAATCCATTCAAGTTGTCTCCTCTGATGTTCAGTTATCTTATCGACCATGGATACCACTTTAAGCACTTTCCTGCGTGGCTATCCAACTGGATTAAGGCATTTGGATCTGACCTTTCTTTCCCTTTCGCTTACAGTGATGGTGGTGCTTGGGAGGATTCAAATCGCCGTGTCTCTTTGCTTCGTGTAGAGGCCATATTCGTCACTTCAAAAACTTGAACTCCGTGCTTCCATGTTGTTTTTTCTACACAACCCATGTGCCAGAACGATGGAGCATGGAAGGCTGGTGACATCGGACACGATATTCATCCCGGGCCTATCACAAATGGCGTTAAAGGGTGTTGGGCCCTCTATATGTCAGTTAATTAAAACTTAACATGCAGAGTGCTAAACATAAATTATCAACCCGAGGAACTCTTTTATTTCAAAGCTATCGTGCAAGATCTATGCAAGCACAATTTCTACCTGACACTGTTATCTATTGGTATGCAATCAAAACTCTCTATAAAGTAGATCACACCTTCTTGAAGGTAAATCAAACCTTGAACCTATTCATAAATCGAAACTGTAAATCGAACACACTTCAAACAAACTCTATTCCTATGAAACAATATTTAATTGCATAAATCTAAAAGAATTATTGTGTTGTCCAACGATCTATCAAAATGAATTAACATGAGAACACTATGATAAATCTAATAAAAAAAAACATGAACTGAATAATAAAACAACTATGATAAATCTAATGATTGAAAACATGAACTCCATAATAAAACGACTATGATAAATCTACTGAATGAAATCATGAATTAACAAATAACAGATCTACAAAATAAAACACCTACAATCAACACTACCAGCATCTGCTCAGGGAAGAGGGCCCTTCCTCCATTGAGTAGAGATGGATCTCCACAATGAAAGTCTACAACTCCAGAATTAAGAAACTACTAGCATGTATTATCATAATGAATGATTACAATAGATCTGGATCAAATCCTACATCATAACATTGTTTTCTCTCCTCCCTAATCTAATGAGATTGATTACATATTTATACATAAAATTATATCATGGAAATGAAGAACTGAACCCCCAACTTGTGATCTATAACAGCTGAAACACGGTCGTAACTGCTGGCAACTTTGGAACTGACCGCAACACTAAATATGGAAAATACCCTCTCGAAGAACCATATGTATATCCCAAACTGTCACTTTTTTTTGCTATGTCCTTGCGATTCAGGTAAATAAGGATGTTACACATAAAACCCATGTCTTGGATTTTTTAGATTCATTTCCAACTGCCCACAAATCGAGACGCGAATCAAGGTGTTTTTATGTGACATGCATTTTCGGTTAAGGCTGTAATAGCTGGCTATGAGTATCCTGTACGTGACAAATCACTCCACAAACCATCATTAGTAAAATTATGTATAATAGTATTCAATTCATCAAAGATAAAGGAAAATAATTATTATTAACCACTTAAAACATCAATGGAGGTAGTATATTGTTTTACGCACAGTTACAACAAATGGATAGAAAATGGAATGATAAATGGGCGATAATGGAAAGAAAATGGATGAAATATATGTTAATAAGTGGTGGAAAAATGGACAATTCCAGGGCCCAACATTTCCCCCAAACTGAACTTGTTGCATGTCCTCATGCAACCCAATACCTGTGTAGCATCCAACTAGAAGAACTCATTCACTTGATTCTTCATTTTACCATTCGCACAGTTGTAGCCAGAAGAAATGGAGAGTTTAACAGAAATTAACAGAGTCATTTAGCGGAGGATTTAACAGAAATTTGGAGGAGTCACAGCTTATTTTTTATTTATTTATTTATTTTTTAGCAGAGAATTTGGCGAAGGTTTTAGCGAACATTTTGGCAGAGTCGTAGCCCAAATAGTGCTAAATTTAGTGGCAAATTTAGCGGAGTCACAGCTGAACAGAACGGAAAATGGATTTACAGCTGAACAGATGAACGGAACGGAAAACAGAGTCGCAACTGAATAGAATGGAAGACGAAGTCGCAACTGAACAAAACGGAAAGGAAAACAGAGTTGCAGCTGAATGAAACGAGAAAATGGCCATATTTTATGGTGTTGTAGCCTTTTGAACAAAAAAATTTCGAATTCATTTTCTCCCAAACGATGAACTATGTTTGGCTGAAATTTTTCAGGAAGGTTTATATTAGTCCAATGCACTTCCACACCAAAAATCAAAGATACCCACATCACTGATTTTGAGAAAAATGCAAATGGGTTGTAGGTGATTATGGCCATTTTTTCAAAAATCGTACATTGGATTGGGATGAAAATCACCAGGCTTGTTCATCTTGTTATTATGCACTTCCATTCTAATGCATCTCCACACCAAAAATTAGACAAACCCACATCACGGATTTCGAGAAAAATGTGAATTGGCTGTAGGTGATGATGGTCATTTTCTTGAAAACTGTGCACTGGATTGAGCTGGAACTTGCCACGTTTGTTCATCCAGATGTTATTCATTCCCCGTCCAAGTTTCATGAAAATCCACCTTACCAATTTAAATATATGCTCAAATCAAATTCTGCACTTTTTGTAGATGGACATGAAAAAGTGTGTTGCAGCTAAACTTCTTGAACCAATATTTCACAAAATACAAACTAGTTTGGGCTGCAACTTTTAGGTATTGTTCATATTGCCTCGGTGCTTCTACTAACCAAATTTCACGAAGACCCAGATCACCTTTTGGGAGATATGCCCACTTCAATTTCTGTCCTTTTGCAACCTGTAAATGAGTAAAAATCAATATGCACAAAGAATGTCAAAAACCACTCCCCCAAACTAAATATATCGCATGTCCTCATGCAAAAGAAGAGTTGTCATCTTAGATGTAAATAGCCATCTCCCCCAAACTGAGGATATACATCATGTACTCATGCTTTGATGAGACTCTTCAAGGCAGAAAACAAGTTTTGATCTGCATATCAATCCTCCATACTGTTACAAAATTTATTTACTAATAAAAATGGCTATTTTTCAATTGTTGTGTATGGTAGGACTGCTTCAAAATTGTTCAATAGATCCTCTCAATCATTTCCATGGTCATAAAAATATTAATGACAACATTTAGCACCAAAAAGCCAATTGCAGCAAGCATAAAGCCCACATCCAACTAAGAATGAGATTCTCAAAGCACTAAGCCATTTCAAAATAGTTGGTAGCCACTATATTCAACAAATCTCTGTATCAATTAACAAAACCTATGAATGTATGTATCTCACTTCATACATTCATGTAGCTTTTAATAATCTAATTTTGAAAACAGAGCATGGATTTGGAAATGACTATGTATTGCTGCTCCAAAAACTCAGAATAATCATTGAAATATGTATTCTGCTATTACCTTCATTTTTGCCTTGGATATACCTTCACCTTCTGAGATGCAACAATGAAATGAGCTAGAAATAGATGGCTGGTCATGAAACCGTGGGCTAAGCATGGCTTAACACTAACAATTGATGCTTTTGTTATGTGGATAGAAACCCTGTAATCATGAAATCTCATGTCCCGAGAAAAACTTGGTTTGCTGCCATGTAAATATAAGCATGTTTTCCCAAAGGCTAGTCTGTCTTTCATTATTATGGAAATATTTTCATAGTGACAACAACATATCTCTTCCATTATGAATCACAACATCAAATATGCAAGGACCATGATAACAATTGTAAGCCAATGTAGGCATCAGTGAACAATGAAACTCATACCTCTGAATGTATTCTATGTTATATGGTAGCATAGAATTCTACCACTGTAAGTTCTCATGAAGCAACAACAATGCCTTGTGTTCCTACAACTGGTTCTTGTGTGACAGCAGTAGATCATTTTTTTAATGGTTTTCTAGACTTCTTGAGATAATTAATGAATTCAGAAAACTCCCCAATCATTTTTGCTTGTACTTCAAGAGAACATTTTTACTGGGAAAACAATCTACAAACCTTAAATCTGGTCATGAACTTGCTGCAAATTATTACAGGACTACCTTTTAAACTGAATGCAAATCATGCCCTCATGCATCATTTCCTCAATTTGCAACCATAGAGGATTTATAGTTCCCACATGCATACAAAAAAATCCCAAAGCTGGAAATAAGAACCTTCAAGCAACTGATTTATTTATTCTCATTGTTGGTTTTTATGTGGCAGTAGCAATGATTCTTTTCTTACTGTTGGTTCTTGTGTGGTAGTAGCAAAACTTCCTATTGTTGGTTCTTGTGTGACAACAATAAGGTATCCTTTGATTATTTTCATGCTTCGTCAGTTGGTTTGGTGAGATGTTGGGTAGGAATTTGAAGTGGATGTGCATGAATGATGAAGTGTTAGAATTGAGTGGGAAATGATGGAAATGGATGGACATAAAATGTTATATAAACAATGAAAATGGATAATTCTTAGTGGTTCTTCATGACATTTCCCTAAATCTTTAATAAATAAAAAACTCATGCTATTTTATCTCAAGTTTTACCTCCATGGAAGCCTTGGTTGATATGAATGGACTGGTGCATGCTGGAGCTATGTAGGCCAATCTGATGCTGAGACATATGTATATGAGAGCTGAAACTGGATGAAACTGAATTTGATCCATGATGTTGTGCTGGTTGCATGTAAGACTAACTTCTGAGACAATTGATGAGGAGAAATTCTACCATAGAAGTAGAAAGCCCATTCTCTTATTCTGAAAATCAACTGCTGAAATGAAAATGGAAAGGAGTTGCAAAACTACTGAACAAATGATGCTGTAAGTCATTGTTGAAACAATTAGATCACATAATCTTCAACTGCTACAAACCGAGGTACAATTCTTACCATGCGAATGAATGTGCTGAAGTCGAGCATGGAAAGAAATCATTGGATTACCGGCCATTAATGTATGCCATTAACCAATGTGAAGCAACTCACCTTTGATGACAGTGAGCTCTAAAGTACCTCAATGCATCTTGACAGGTACGAATGGATGTGTTGGAGTCGAGTCACCTGCAAGATTTTTCAATCAAGAGGCATTGATGAATCCCCATGATTAACAACAAGGAAATCTTCCATTGATTCATGCAGATACCAGGGCACTATAAAAACTCTAATCTTGATCCTAGATGATATGTCGGAGTCGATGGGACAACACCATTGGAAGGTGGACCTTAATGAATTCCACATCATCCAATACGAGTACAAAATAAATTATTGTGAAGAATCATAGTGAAAAATAGAACCAACATGAAACTCAGAAGTGGAAAGTATATGTGAAGTCATGATGTAGTAGTAAAGTGATGGGAAATAAAATGGTTATGGTGACTACATAAGTAGTGGAAAATGGGACTTCGACATGAATGTATTTTTAGAGTTTTGAAATGAGGAGGGTGAATAAATCTACCATAGTGCAATTGGCTTCTTGAGGGGTTTCTTTCGGCAACAATTGGGATGACAGGTGTCTAAAAAAGATTCTTGGCATGTAACAATGAGACTTGACTTCAGAAACATTGGACTCTATATGGTTTGCACATCAATCTCTCCATTTTTTTATGTTCTCAATCCATTTACAAATTGAGAAAAAGTCTTCAAGAGTCACGCGTGAATGTATTGACATTTTTCTTCCAAGGACTTGCAAAAACCTAGCACTTGCCTGCAATAAAACATGAAATGATGGAAGAAGAGAGATGATTGGTATCTCTTCACCCAACACTTATGAAAAAATAAAAACAATAAGCAATTACTTATAAAACAAATCCAAATAAAAATGAACAAAGCAAAATCCATTTTATACCTGCAGGAGAGCAATGTCCATCTAGACTCACCAACGGTATTCTGATCATAGCTTCTTCGTTCCTTGTCAAATTTGAGTGATTCCAAAGCCAAATGAAATTAAATTCATAGGTATATTTCCATTAGAAACATATTTTTAAAATTCTATGTAAGGATGTTCCAAATCACTCAGTAACAACCTGCATGACAAGGTGTTTTTTTCGAATTCTGGACTAGACCAACAGTCACAGTTTTAGGATTAACTTTTTCGTTTGATAACGGATTGATGTGATTCCAATTGGAGATGAAATTAGATTCATGTAGGTATCTCCATTAGAAACATATTTTGAATCCAACAAGAATTGATGGGTCAAATAATCCAATGAACAGTCTAGAAAATAGAGTTTTAGGAATGCTGATTTGTGATAGGCAATCGGTATTTTGGTCATAAAATTTGCGTACGACATAGGAATGGAGTGATGAAAATTGCATTGTAAACTATATTAATAGGGGAAAATACCATTGAAACAATTTTTCAATATATTCCCATTAAGGCATCCAAAAATTGACTGTCCCAGCTCTGTTCCTAAGCTTCTTGCTTGACACTCTGCTAGTATTTTGGCCATAATTTTTTTCGTTTCGTACCCAATCTTAAAAAAATTGAATTGTTTTGGAAACTAGATTCAAAGGGCTACTTGATATGTAAAAATTTTTCAGAAATAAGTCCATTTGGTCTCCCAAAAATGGACTGTCTCGACTGTGTTCTAGTAAAATTTTCAAACCAAAATGTCACAAAAAATTTAATAAATGAAATTTGACCCCAAAAAGTGATCAAAATAAGCATGAATGTTTTTAATGATGTAAATTTAAATATAACATACATCCATACCAAAAATTTCAGGCATTGAGCACCTACATTGACTTACACAGTCTGTTGTAGCCGCAGCTGTAACTCTTAAAAAAAATGACATAATGTTGAAATAAAGCATGTGTATTTTTATGGAAAATAAAAACTAAATACATATCATGATGTGAAACACACACATATCTCAAAATCATAAATTTTTACTTGTAGCACAGTCACAGCTGGGTGTTGCAGCTCACTGTCACAGCTAGTGTTGCAGCTCACTGTCGCAGCTGAGAGTAATCAGTCACAGCTGGGTGTTGTAGCTAACAAATTCATGCCAAATTTCAAGCTTGAAGGGTTCCATAATCATTGACTCATTTTCCTGTGGATCCTTCTTTCACCTTCCCTAATTACTGTGATTTTGTTTTCATGATATTTTTATTTTTATTTGTAACAAATAGAGACAAATTGAAATTGGGAAATTGATGACAAAAATGACTTAAGCATTTTGTTCAAATAGTCAACAATTCCAAAGAATTCATGAAAACATCTCATACCCATTCCTTATCTTTCTACTTTCTGATTTTCCAGGTCGCAACAAAGCGCAAGAAGAGAGCATACTTATTAAAAAAAAGAAAAAAAAACTTAAAAAAAATAAAAGCATGGTTTTATTTTATTATTCTATCCTACCCTATTCTACTTGGAAATATAAAAATTGTTCAAGTGTATGCATATTTCCAATGGAGCCACTTTCGAAGAAGTGACTCAAGTATGTTCATACTCCCAACAGAAAAATATAACTTTATGAATGTTGGGATATGAGAGATCAACTTCCATTGAAATGATGGTGCCAATAATTGGTTAAGTATGGAATGATGTTGTAGACCAATGACAGATTGAAACCAAGCTTCAATATAGTCTTTATTCCCTTGATTGCTCATGGATGTTATACCATGAAGATCCTTATTAAACTGATCTTCCTCAATGCATAAGAGTTTCGAATCTAATGATGTGAATGATGCTTTTGGTTCCAATGGCTGTTCTCCATCAAATATTACATGTGTTTTATTGATCTTGTCTGCTTGCTTATGAGGACTGGAAGAAACTCCATCTGCAAATCTTGGATTTAAAACATGTTCAGGCCTCGTATGGATTTGCTGCAACAATGCACAGCCTTTTTGCAATAGTGTAGGTGAGGTAGAACATGAGGGAAATGTAGGAACATTTTGCAGTTCAGCACTGTAAGCATACTGTACTGCTTTATTATGGTTAGGGTGGAGGGTGGATTGGACAAGAAATTGTGTTGGATACCAAGGAGTTTGATGAGAAAATGGATGTGGCTGATGTAGATGATTGATTTGTGAGGTTGATATTGAAGGACCAAGTTGTGTTGCAGCATGAGGGAGAGTGGCCATGTGATCATAAGATAGGCCATTCCAACCTTGTGGATAAGGTAGGTAAGAGTTAAATTGAGGCTGTAATAGTTGCCATGGTGGAAGAGTATGAAAGTAAGGAAATGGATGGATAGAGTTTTGAACCATAGATGTAGGCCATGGTTGACATGATTGTTGCAACGAGTTGACTGTAACTCCCAGATCTCTTTGATATGTTTCTTTCATCCTTGGTAAGGAGGGACAATGATCTATGGAGTGATTCAAGTCACATATACCACAACTTTCAAGACTATCCAAAGGGAAATCCCTTGCTTCTCTTATTTCCTCCTGTTTTTCCTTATCCTGCAAAACACCCAATTGTGAATCAGCTTTAGGATTTTTAAATACATTACTGATTTCAGCTCCTAAAACTCTTGTTTTTGCAGCAGATTTCAAAAATAAAGATAAAAGTTCCTTAGAATTCTTACCAGTCTTGAAGTTTCCTCTTGAATACCTTCTACATAACTCACAAATATAATCATGTGCTAACTGAAATACATTACCTGTTCCCACCAGATTTAATATTTCTAAATATTCATCTTGGATTCCCTTGAGTAGAAGTGTTTTTAAGATTTCCTTCCCCAATTTCCTTTGTTTGGATCTTTGGAGGTTATATTGAAATCGTTCTATGTATTCCTCCAGACTCTCTTCTTCTCCTTGTGTCATTTCAAAAATGTCTTCATTGACCCTGCAATAATCTTGGTACATTTTCAAGAATACATGTTTCATGTCTTCCCAAGTTTGTATACAATTCCCACTGAGGCTCATGAACCATTGAAGGGTTGTTCCTTTTAGAGTAAGGGGAAACACATTCAACTTTTGATCATTAGCACAATAACCATATCCTCTATAAAGTACTTCAAATTGAAATAAAAATACATCAGGGTCTTCGCTTTCCAAACAGTGAAAATTTGGTAGAACATGTGGGGGAATTCTTTTCGTTGGTGCCACTCCTCTCGAATTTCTGATGGGAAATTCAAAGGTAACAACTTCTGCATCTTTCTTACCTGCCATCTCTTCATTAGATTCTTTGTGTGCTATCTTGAGGCTCCTCCTTCGAATGGTCCTGTCAACTTGTTAGTAGAATGGGTGGCGCTTACAACACCACTTAGGGGAATGATAAGATTTATGCTCCAAAGATTGAAATTGAAATAAAACTGAATGTAAAGACAAAAAATCCACACTCAAAATAAATTCAATAAACTGAAATGTAATCATGCAACCTACATGCCCTACTTTAACAATGCATCTACAAAACAATGTCAGATGTACTTTTCACAATTAATAACTTCCCCAGCAACAACACCAAAATGTTGGGCCCTCTATATGTCAGTTAATTAAAAATTAACATGCAGAGTGCTAAACATAAATTATCAACCTAAGGAAGTCTTTTATTTCAAAGCTATCGTGCAAGATCTATGCAAGCACAATTTCTACCTGAAACTGTTATCTATTGGTATGAAATCGAAACTCTCTGTAAAGTAGATCAAACCTTCTTGAAAGTAAATCAAACCTCGAACCTATTCGTAAATCGAAACTGTAAATCGAACACACTTCAAACAAACTCTATTCCTATGAAACAATATTTAATTGCATAAATCTAAAAGAAGTCTTGTGTTGTCCAACGGTCTATCAAAATGAATTAACATGAGAACACTATGATAAATCTAATGAATAAAAACATGAACTGAATAATAAAGCAACTATGATCAATTTAATGAATGAAAACATGAACTCAATAATAAAACGACTATGATAAATCTATTGAATGAAAGCATGAATTAACAAATAACAAATCTACAAAATAAAACACCTACAATCAACACTACCAGCATCTGCTCAAGGAAGAGGGCCCTTCCTCCACTGAGTAGAGCTGGATCTCCATAATGAAAGTCTACAACTCTAGAATTAAGAAACTACCAACATGTATTATCATAATGAATGATTACAATAGATCTGGATCAAATCCTACATCATAACATTGTTTTCTCTCCTCCCCAATCCAATGAGATTGATTACATATTTATACATAAAATTATCTCATGGAAATGAAGAACTGAACCCCCAACTTATGATCTATAACAGTTAAAACACGACCGTAACTGTTGGCAACTTTGGAACCGGCCGCAACACCAAATTTGGAAAATACCCTCTCGAAGAACCATATGTATATCCCAAACCGTCACTTTGTTTGGCCATTTCTTCATGAGTTAGGTAAATGAGGATGGTACGCACAAAACCCATGTCTCATATTTTTGATATTTGTGTCCATATGCCCACAAATAGAGACACGAATCAAGGTGTTCTTGTGTGGCATGCATTTTCGGTTAAGGCTGTAACAGCTGGCTATGAGCATCCTATACGTGACAAATCACTCCATAAACCATCATTAGTAAAATTATGCATAATAGTCTTCAATTCATCAAATATAAAGGAAAATAATTATTATGAACCACTTAAAACATCAATGGAGGTAGTATACTGTTTTACGCCCAGTTACAACAAAAGGATGGAAAATGGAATGATAAATGGGCGATAATGGGAAGAAAATTGATGAAATATACGTTTATAAGTGGTGGAAAAATGGACAATTCCAGGGCCCAACATCTCCCCAAACTGAACTTGTTACATGTCCTCATGCAACCCATGACCTGTGTAGCATCCAACTAGAAAAACTCATTCACCTGTTCCTTCATTTTACCATTTGCATAGTTGCAGCCAGAAAAAATGGAGAGTTTAACAGAAATTGTCAGAGTCACTTAGCGGAGGATTTAGCAGAAATTTGGCGGAGTCACGGCTTATTTTTATTTTTTTTTAGCAGAGAATTTGGTAAAGGTTTTAGTGAACATTTTGCCGGAGTCGTAGCCCAAATAGCGCTAAATTTAGTGGCGAATTTGGCGGAGTCGCAGCTGAACAGAATGGAAAATCGAGTTGCAGCTGAAAAAATGAACAAAAAATAAAACAGAGTCGTAGCTGAACAGAATGGAAGACAGAGTCGCAGCTGAGTAGAACGGAATGGAAAACAGAGTTGTAGCTAAATGGAATCGGAAAATGGCCATATTTTACGGTGTTGTAGCCTTTTGAACAAAAAAACTTCCAAAGTCATTTTCTCCCAAACGACGAATTGGGTTTGGCTGAAATTTTTCAGGTAGGTTTATATTAGTTCAATGCACCTCCATACAAAAAATTAGAGAAACCCACATCATGGATTTTGAGAAAAATGCAAATTGGTTGTAGGTGATTATGGCCATTTTTTCAAAAACCGTACATTGGATTGGGATGAAAATTGTCAGGCTTGTTCATCTCAGTATTATGCACTTCCATTCTAATGCATCTCCACACCAAAAATTAGACAAACCCACATCACAGATTTCGAGAAAAATGCAATTTGGCTGTAGGTGATGATGGTCATTTTCTCGAAAACCATGCACTGGATTGAGCTGAAACTTGCCACATTTGTTCATCCCGATGTTATTCATTCCCCATCCAAGTTTCGTGAAAATCTACCTTACCAATTTAAATATATGCTCAAATCAAATTCTGCACTTTTTGTAGATGAACATGAAAAAGTGTGTTGCAGCTAAACTTCTTGAACCAATATTTCACAAAATACAAACTGGTTTGGGCTGCAACTTTGAGGTATTGTTCATATTACCTCGGTGCGTCTACTCACCAAATTTCACGAAGACCAAGATCACCTTTTGGGAGATATGCCCACTTCAATTTCTGCCCTTTTGCAAGCTGTAAATGAGTAAAAATCAGTATGCACAAAGAATGTCAAAAACCACTCCCCCAAACTATATATGTCACATGTCCTCATACAAAAGAAGAGTTGTCATCTTAGATGTAAATAGCCATCTCCCCCAAAATGAGGATATACATCATGTACTCATGCTTTGATGAGACTCTTCAAGGAAGAAAACAAGTTTTGATCTGCATATCAATCCTCCATACTGTTATAAAATTTATTTACTGATAAAAATGGCCATTTTTGAATTGTTGTGTATGGTAGGACTGCTTCAAAGTAGGTCAAGAGATCCTCTCAATCGTTTCCATGCTCATGAAAATATTAATGACAACATATAGCACTAAAAAGCCAATTGCAGCAAGCATAAAGCCCATATCCAACTAAGAATGAGATTCTCAAAGCACCAAGCCATTTCAAAATAGTTGGTAGCCACCATATTCAACAAATCTCTGTATCAATTAACAAAACCTATGAATGTATGTATCTCACTTCATATATTGATGTAGCTTCTAATAATCTAATTTTGAAAACAAAGCATGGATCTGGAAATGACTATGTATTGCTGCTCCAAAAACTCAGAATAATCATTGAAATATGTATTCTGCTATTACCTTCATTTTTGCCTTGGATATACCTTCACCTTCTGAGATGCAGCAATGAAATGAGCTAGAAATAGATGGTTGGTCATGAAACCGTGGGTTGAGCATGGCTTAACACTAACAATTGATGATTTTGTTATGTGGATAGAAACCCTGTAATCATGAAATCTCATGTCCCCAGAAAAACTTGGTTTGCTGCCATGTAAATATAAGCATGTTTTCCCAAAGGCTAGTCTGTCTTTCATTATTATGGAAATATTTTCATAGTGACAACAACATCTCTCTTCCATTATGAATCACAACATCAAATATGCAAGAACCATGATAACAATTGTAAGCCAATGTAGGCATCAATGAACAATGAAACTCATACCTCTGAATGTATTCTCTGTTATATGGAAGCATAGAATTCTACCACTGTAAGTTCTCGTGAAGAAACAACAATGCCTTGTGTTCCTACAGTTGGTACTTGTGTGACAATAGTAGATCATTTTTTTTAATGATTTTCTAGGCTTCTTGAGATAATTAATGAATTCAGAAAACTCCCCAATCATTTTTGCTTGTACTTCAAGAGAACATTTTTAATGGGAAAACAATCTGCAAACCTTGAATCTGGTCATGAACTTGCTGCAAATTATTACATGACTACCTTTTAAACTGAATGCAAAGCATGCCCTCATGCATCATTTCCTCAATTTGCAGCCATAGAGGATTTGTAGTTCCCACATGCATAAAAAAAATCCCAAAGCTGGAAAGAACAACCTTCAAGCAACTGAGTTATTTCTTCTCATTATTGGTTTTTATGTGGCAGTAGCAATGATTCTTTTCTTACTGTTGGTTCTTGTGTGGCAGCAGGAAAACTTCCTATTGTTGGTTCTTGTGTGACAACAATAAGGTATCCTTTGATTATTTTCATGCTTCGTCAGTTGGGTTGGTGAGATGTTGGGTAGGACTTTGAAGTGGATGTGCATAAATGATGAAGTGTTAGAATTGAGTGGGAAATGATGGAAATGGATGGACATAAAATGCTATATAGACAATGGAAATGGATAATGCTTAGTGGTTCTTCATGACATTTCCCTAAATGTTTAATAAATCAAAAAATCATGCTATTTTACCTCAAGTTTGACATCCATGGAAGCCTTGGTTGATATGAATGGATTGGTGCACGCTGGAGCTATGTAGGCCGATCTGATGCTGAGACATACGTATATGAGAGCTGAAACTGGATGAGACTGAATTTGATCTATGATGTTGTGCTGGTTGCATGTAAGACTAACTTCTGAGACAATTGATGAGGATAAATTCTACGATAGAAGCAGAAAGCCCATTCTCTTATTTTGAAAATCAACTGCTGAAATGAAAATGGAAAGGAGTTGCAAAACTACTGAACAAATGATGCTGTAAGTCATTGTTGAAACCATTAGATCACATAATCTTCAACTGCTACAAATCGAGGTACAATTCTTACCATGTGAATGAATGTGCTGAAGTCGAGCATGAAAAGAAATCATTGGATTACCGACCATTAATATATGCCGTTAACCAATGTAAAGCAACTCACCTTTGATGATAGTGAGCTCTAAAGTACCTTAGTGCATCTTGACAGGTACGAATGGATGTGCTAGAGTCGAGTTACGTGCAAGATTTGTCAATTAAGAGGCATTGATGAATCCCCATGATTAACAACAAGGAAATTTGCCATTGATTCATGCAGATACCAGGGCACTATAAAAACTCTAATATTGATCCCAGATGATATGTCGGAGTCGATGGGACAACACCATTGGAAGGTGGACCTTAATGAATTCCACATCATCCAATACGAGTACAAAATAAATGATTGTGTAGAATCATAGTGAAAAATAGAACCAACATGAAACTCGAAAGTGGAAAGTATATGTGAAGTCATGATGTAGTAGTGATGGGAAATAAAATGGTTATGGTGACTACATAAGAAGTGGAAAATGGGACTTGGACATGAATGGATTTTTAGAATTTTGAAATGAGGAGGGTGAATGAATATACCATAGTGCAATTGGCTTCTTGAGGGGTTTCTTTTGGAAACAATTGGGATGACAGGTGTCTAAAAAGGATTCTTGGCATGTAGCAATGAGACTTGAATTCAGAAACGTTGTACTCTGTATGGTTTGCACATCAATCTCTCCATTTTTTTGTGTGCTCAATCCATTTACAAATTGAGAAAAATTCTTTAAGAGTCACGCGTGCATGTATTGACCTTTTTCTTCCAAGGACCTGCAAAAACCTAACACTTGCCTGCAATAAAACATGAGATGATGGAAGAAGAGAGATGATTGGTCTCTCTTCACCCAACACTTATGAAAAAATAAAAGCAACAAGCAATTACTTATAAAACAAATCCAAAGAAAAATGAACAAAGCAAAATCCATTTTATACCTGCAGGAGAGCAATGTCCATCTAGACTCACCTACGATATTCTGATCATAGCTTCTTCGTTCCTTGTCCAATTTGAGTGATTAAAAAGGAAAATGAAAGTAAATTCATAGTCATATTTACATTAGAAATAGGTTTTTAAAATTATATGTAAGGATGTTCCAAATCACTTAGTAACAGCCTGCATGACAAGGTGTTTTTTTCGAATTCTAGACTAGACCAACAGTCACGGTTTTAGGCTTAACTTTTTATTTTGATAGAGGATTGATGTGATTCCAATTGGAGATAAAAGTATATTCATGTAGGTATATTCATTAGAAACATATTTTGAATCCAAAAAGAATTGATGGGTCAAATAATCCAATGAACAGTCTAGAAAACAGAGTTTTAGGAATGCTGATTTGTGATAGGCAGTCAGTATTTTGGTCATAAAATTTGTGTACAACATCAGAATGGACTGATTCAAATCGAATTGTAAACTATATTAATAGAGGAATATACCATTGAAATAGGTTTTCAATATATGTCCATTAAGGCATCCAAAAATTGACTGTCCCAGCTCTGTTCCTAAGTTGCCTGCTTGACACCCTGCTAGTATTTTGGCCATAAGTTTATTGTTTCATACCCAATATTAAAAATTTGAATTGTTTTGAAAACTAGATTCAAATGGATACTTGAGATGTAAACAGGTTTTAAAAATAAGTCCATTTTTTCTCCCAAAAATGGACTGTCCCGACTGTGGTCTAGTTAAATTTTCAAGCCAAAATGTCACCAAAAATTTAATAAATGAAATTTGACCCCAAAAAGTGATTGGAATAGGTGTGAATGTTTTTAATGATGTAAATTTAAATATAACACACATCCATACCAAAAATTCCAAGCATCGAGCACCTAGATTGACTTACACAGTCTGTTGCAGCCGCAGCTACAACTCTTAAAAAAAATGACATAATGTTGAAATAAAGCATATGTATTTTTATGGAAAATAAAAACTAAATACATATGATGATGTGAAACACACACATATCTCAAACTCATAAATTTTTACATGTAGCACAGTCACAGCTGGGTGTTGCAGCTCACTGTCACAGCTAGTGTTGCATCTCACTGTCGCAGCTGAGAGTAATCAGTCACAACTGGGTGTTGCATCTCATTATCACAGTTGGGTGTTGCAGCTAACAAATTCATGCCAAATTTCAAGCGAAATTTTATTATCGGGACCCAAGGTTAATGTCCGCACAACTTTCCTCAGCAGAACTAATACAGATCCACGATCCACAACATGCCTTCATCTGGACCGCTCGATCATGTGCATGTTAATGTTTGTCCAATCCTCCCTTGTCTAATCGAGCAAGCACTTTCAAGCCATGGAATCTTCCACGTCCGTTGATCAATCCCCATCCTTTGTCGTGATCGTTGATCTTTGCAGCCAGTACCACTTTTCGTGATTTGGAATCGTGACTTTATCCATGCTAGTTCGGACTGTGAAATCATCTATGGCCATGGATCTGCTCATAATCTTATCTCCGCCGTCAGATATCTCCATTTCTTAATCCATTTCGCGATTCAGAAAAGATCCTTCTTCTGTGCACGTTTGCCCAGCGAAATTGCCTTAGGCCGTCGATCGGGCTTCGCCTTGATCTCGACCTTTCATCGCTTATTCCTTTTAACAGGCTTCGCGAATACCAAAATTAAATATTTCCTTGCATATTCGGCTTGTGAAACCATGCTCCATCATTGAGCTTCTTTGTTGTTAATCTGGATCGTTGATCTACGTTTCCCATTTATCTCATTTTCGCTGCTGCACGTCTTGACCTTTGGAAGGATATACCTCCGTAGATCAAGATCTCTTCTCCATTTGATGGTTTTAGCCGACGGAAGCTATTCATTGGATAACCTGAGGGGTGTTTGTATAATTATTCATTGAATAAGACCCTTTTCGAATCCTTCCAAGCCCATAACTCGAGAGTTTCAAACGGAGTGCTAACACCTGGCTCCATGAGGGATGCTATCCTCCTAGTGAGGTAGAAAAGAACCCCGTAGACCAAGTGCCAAATCCATTGGGTTTCCCCTAGTCCTTATTCAAAATATTCAACATGCTCTGAGCTATTGCTGTAACAATTTATGTCAATTTGCACACTATGCTCTTAACCATACTCTGAAACTGAGAACAGTTGTGACTGTAAACCTGTACTTACAACTGAAAATGAAAACAAACTGAACAGTACTGAAGGAAATGATCGATGGAACTCGAGCTTATTTGTACCTACCTACTCTACCTAATTGAGCATGCATGCCTAATTGGGTGAATTCTGAATTCCAATGAAGCCAATCAAGCAACTTATCCAATAATTTTGTTTCATTTTCATGCTTGATTAAGAACAGAGATGAAATTCATAATGGAAGAAGGATATAACAAATAAATTGATCTTTACAGTAGAGATATAACCAGTCATTACCATTACCCAGCCTCTCCATGTACTCTGCTATGGGGTCATAGAAAGCATGGTAACCTCCAACATATTCTGTCCTCTGTTTATCATGGGAAAGCTGTCCAAAACACCCTTCCTCTGGTGAGCTGTCAGGCTGATATTTGAAATATCTTTAAAAGGGCTTCCCAGGACTGTTTTCAAATGAAATATCCACCCTTTCATTCAAAACTTATGAAACTATAACCTCACCTCCCTTATATTCCTCAACATGGATATCATCTTTTTCTTCAACAAAATCGAGCAAGCACAATCCTTCTTTATGGGATGATATTCCTGAAGGTGAAAAGTTAAAAAAAAAAATTATTTGAGAACCGTTACCTCCTTATTTGTGACCCAATTCCTCATCACAAACTCCTGATGTATCTATAAGCTGAGAGGGATTGCAGGATTGTTCCTCTTTATCATCTTCTGTTCCAAACAAGTCTATGGAATACACCATATCCTCTAATTTTTGTTTCCGCTTAGAGGCCTTAAGTCTGTTCCTTATTAATTCAAATGAGGAATAACACAAGGGGAGACTGTCACCTCCAACACACTTATTATCCTTTCCTATCTTAGCTCTCTGACTTTGGATTACAGCTTGATTTTCTCCATTAGTAGACGTTGGTTCTATAGCTAGCTCTTTGGGTATAACCTCCAGGTATTCCTCATCATACTCATCGTACATGGGTATACTAAAATCCCTTTTAAAATCATCATTAATGGATTCATTGCTAAGCATATTGCAATCTTCAGAAAACAAAATAGCAAAACCATCTGCTTCTATATAAGGTTGATCATTTTCCTGTCTAGTAAGAGAAAGATTTAGTTGAACAGGGATTATCCCCTTTCATTTATATGGCCCAACCAATTTTAATGTATCCTTTATTTCACCACCACTATCTTGACCTGATAATTTTTGGAACAACTTAAGGTTTTTTTCAACTTCCAAACAATCAGTAAACATATGTTGCAGAGTGGTTGATTTTCTTTCCAAAAGAAGTAATGACAGTTTAGGAAGAAAGGTAGCTACATAATATATTTTGGCAGCATTTTCAAGAGGTTGGACTTCCTTGGGCATGTTATAATAAAAGCATGCAAATATTTTGTTAAAACTAGACATGGCTTCATCCTCATGCCTCTTCAGGGAATAAAATTCTGAAAGTATTTGGTCTAGTGGCCTTCTCCTTCCCCAAAATTTCAAAAAGGTGCAAGAAAAATCTTCCCAGGTACTGATGGACTTAGGATGCAAGTGTTTGAACCATTCTTTAGCATCTCCTTGCAAGGACTGGGAAAAAGCCCTCATGCAAACATCATCATGTTCTAGTTCAAAAAGGTCAAAGAAATGTTCAAAATCTTATAAATGTTTCTCATCAGTGAGGTCTTTGGATTCTCCATCAAATTTGGGGAGGTACTTGGTGAATTCTGAATCCTTTAAGAGTGGAGTCTCCAGGTGAAAAGTGCACAACCTTCTTGATGTCTGATTGTTGTTCACCATCAACAACCAAATATTAAATTATGTCGTTCATACCCAGGGATGATATTCAATCTTGTCCCCGAAAACGACGCCAGTTTGTTAGCACTGGTATTGAACCAAAGGTTGGTGGAAGGCTTGCTCCCAAGTAATAGCAGAATCACTTTAGACTGTGCTTTTGGCCTAGCACAGTCAGAGAGGGATCTCTCATTTACTTACCAAATTTTCTCATGCAAGATACTCAATCAAGAATGGTCAGGAGGTCAAATTCCTGAATGGGGCAGGTATGTTGTTATAAGGTGTAGGTGGGATGATTAGAAAGGAGGACCATTGGGAAATGGAGCCGACAGTCCTGATATGGAACATGTTGCAGGAGGTGAAAAATCATGGAAATTTACAGACATAGGAAAGGTAGCCGCCCATATTTCAATCAGGAGATATTTAGCAGGTGACTAGTGGATGAGAGGAAACAGTCCATAACGTAGAGCATTTACAGGATGAAATCTGGCCCTTATATAATACTGTCCAAACATGAAAGAAAATAACAAACTAGAATGAAAAATAGGATAAAGGATCACGTAAGGAAGTTACGTATTGAAAGAAAAGATGACACAAGAATCTCTTCCATGAAGAATTATCATTCCTCTGTAATTTTATTCATATCACAAAATACAGAAACAAATTACAATGGAGAGCCTCGGCCCTTGAAAGTTTTCGAACCAATCCCTATCTCCCTCTATTGGGAGTATATTTATACTATCTTATACCTGAGACTAATCCCTGAAACAAAACCTTGGAAATTGTTTCCAATCACAATGAGACACTAATAGTTTAGAGTGTGGTACTATTGCCACGATTTCAAATATTAACAGTCATTATGGAGCTATCGTGCATGGTGATTGGATTGACAGCGCAAAGTTTTCTTTATTCAAGTAACTTGGTATGAAAATGATCATTATATCGCTTGCTGGTGGTTTGTTGTTGACTCGGACTGCTCCTGACATGTCTTTTTGCTTCCTTTGACAAGCTTTCCTTCTTCAAACCATAGTGCTCAAAGGTTGACAAGAAAACCCGTGCTCCGATGCTCAGCCATTTTCCCAACTCCTCTTTTGTCTGGTAACACTGTTATATGGGGGGACTAGAAAAATGATGGCCATGCATTTGATGATGATAAGCCTTCAGAGTGGCTTATCATTCTTGTACTTCTCTCTACCTCTGATGAGGAGGGTTCTCTTGCAGCCCACACAGTTGGGTGTGGGTTTAACCTCCTCCTTGCCCTTGGTAAATTTGTTACAGTGGATATTATGGGGGCGATGATGAAGGCTTCATACCTCTACTGTCCCAGACCGAGCATTTGCTCCAACAGATCAACCACCATTGTGTGTTGGGACTTTGGAGGTCGTGACTGCAACTGGAGGTGTCGGAGGGATGTCCTTGGGATGTAAAAACCCACGCACAATGCAGCCAAGGGTAGGGTTGTCTAGAACCAGGTGAATCTCTCTAAGTGCTTAACCTCTGTGCCTCGATGGTTGGAAATTTCCCGATGTAGATAACCAGGATGATGAAGAAAAATAATTTTATGTTCGCCAACCATCAATACCCCCTGAAAAACTAGCTTCTCAAACCACACAGTCATTGTTGTCTGCAAGAGAACTCAAAACTTCACATAATTCAACCTTTCTGGTCTATCTCTCACTGCATACCCATTTCCATGTTTCAACAGCTTCGAAAGGTGGCGTTATATAGGGCGAGTCGGATCGACCTAAAGATGGTTGTACAGTTGAATACCAGTCATCATGACAATAGCATGGGTGACACCTGGGAGAATATCTTCTCCTCTCATGGAAAATCCATTCAAGTCGTCTCCTCTGATGTTCATTTATCTTATCGGCCATGAATAAGACTTTAAACACTTTCCCGCATGGCTGTCCAACTAGCTTAAGGCATTTGGATCTGACCTTTCTTGACCTTTCGCTTATAGTGATGGTGGTGTTTGAGCGAATTCAGCTCGCTGCGTCTCTTTGCTTCATGTAGAGGCTAGATTCCTTAGTTCAAAAACCTGAACTTCGTGCTTCCTTGCTATTTTTTCTACACAATCGACATGCTAGACTATTGGAGCTAGGAAGGCTAGTGACATCAGACACGATCTTCACCAGCATATCACAAATGGCGTCGAAGGGCATGATTATTTTTCAGCTCATATGTGAGGCTATCCTCTCTGTACCAGGTTCACCAGAATATTTTGCCCCTGTTGACGCTCCTCATATAGTCAGGAAGTCCACCGATTTCGAGACTTGGAACAACGAATCCTCTGGCTCCACGTAGATCTCTTTTGCAATCCCTTACGACCTTTGACCATCGGCCTTCTCCTGCTATATGCACTGTAAATCAACTTCTTCTCCAAATTTGAACCTCCTATGTGCGGGATTTCAATATTGGGACCCAAGGTTAATGTCCACACAACTTTCCTTAGCGGAACTAATACAGATCCACGATCCGCAACATACCTTCATCTAGACCGCCCGATCGTGTGCATGTTAACGTTTAGCCAATATTCCCTTGTCTAATCGAGCGAGCACTTTCAAGCTTTGGAATCTTCCACGTCCGTTGATCAATCCCGATCCTTCCTCATGATCGTTGATCAATCCTGATCCTTCATTGTGACCATTGATCTTTGCAGCCAGTACCACTTTTTGTGATTTGGAATCATGACTTTATCCGTGCTAGTTCGGACTACGAAATCATATATGGCCATGGTTCTTCTCATACTATTATCTCCCCAGTCAGATATCTCTGTTCTTTAATCCATTTCATGATTCAAAAAATATCCTTCTTTTGCACACGTTTTCCCAGCGACATCACCTCATGTCGTCGATCGGGCTTCGCCTTGATCTCAACCTTTCATCGGGTATCCCTTTTAACAGGCTTCGCGGATACCAAACTTAAATATTTCCTCGCATCTTCGGCCTGTGGAACCACGCTCCATCATTGATCTTCTTTGTTGTTAATTTGGATTGTTGATCTACGATGCCCCTTTATCTCATTTCCGCTACTGCATGTCTTGACCTTTGGAAGGATCTACCTCCGTAGATCAAGATCTCATCTCCATCTGATGGTCTTAGTCGACGAAATATGTTGATTGGATAACGTAAGGGGTGTTTGTATAATTATTCATTTAACAGGACCCTTTTTGAATCCTTCCAAGCCCATAACTCGACAGTTTCAAACGAAGTGCTAACACATACTTTTTTTAAACAATCTTTGAATAATGTGGGCCACCAGAGACCTTCGTATAAAATATTTTGATTTGTTTTGTTTGCTACGAAATTTCCTCTAGTTGTCCCATTATGAGCCTCTTTCACTACATGTTCTACCTATGTTGGTGGTATACATAGTCATATTATCCTATCCATGCCTATCCTATATAATTTTCCTAATATGAGCTTAAATATTTGTGCCACGCTTAAAAACTTGGGTGCATGTCCATTTTGCAGGAAATGCAGTACATCCTCTAAGTGGTCTTGTTCCTATTGTACCAAAAATAGGTTAGCATCTAGGAAACCTCCATCTCCCTCTTTTCCTTTGATCCATAAACTAGCATGGATATTCCACTGGAAAAGTTTGTCAAAACAAATTTTACAACTTACTCTTTTTATTAGCTTGTTTCCACTAAATTTTAAACAAAATAGAATTGAAAGAAAAATAACTACAAAAAATAAATACACAATCCATACAATCAACACAAGATTTACCCAAGGAAAACTCACTATAAGGAAAAACCCATAAAAAAAATGAGGCCTATTCCTTGCTCTTTTATATGGAATGAAAATACAAAGGAATATGTTCTCTCTATGGAGTTACCTATGACTATGTGGGTAGAATGGATACTAAGGGAGCTTATACCTTCTTTCTTCTACTCCAATATCCACTCTTGCACTTTTGGGAATCTATGGAACAATAGAATAACATCATAATAACGAAACCCGTTTTTTCCCTAACGACCCAGTATTGAAGATAGATTGACAGTTTTTTAAGGTTTTTCCATGCCGTAAATATTGATTAGGCTTAGGTTTTTGGACCTTATAGAATGTTTTTTAAATTCCACATGTGTGAGAAATAAGAGTTGACGTGGAATCCACTTGGTATCAAGGTGGTCAACTGGATAGGTCAACTTGCGGGAGGCATAACTTCCTCATACGGACTCTGTTTGAGGCAATTCTTATATTGTTGGAAAGGTCTCAAGGTGTAGAATGTCATCAAAGGACATGACACACGAATTGATATTTTTAACCTGAAAAACATCCAATAAACCATGAAATAGGCTTAAGAAGGTTTTGAACCCCAAATATACAAAGAGAGACTTGCCCCTAAAATGGACCTTGCAAGCCAATTCATACAATCTTTCTACCTAGAAAGAACCGAAATAGATGAAAAAATATAGATTGATGCATTTTAAATCATCCTTCTTCCCATGTTTGATTCTTTACAAGTGATATGATCCCACGTGGGCTTTTCCTAGTTTGACAAGTATTTCAAATTCATATTCTTGGAATAACATTAACCATATATTTATTTATCTTGCTAAGATGGGATTATTCACAATGTACTTTAGAGCTTGATGATCAATATAAAAAATGAATTTATTGGCTAGTAGATAATGTCTAAAATTTTGTAAATCATAATTAATACACAAATATTATCTCTCTCTTGTGGTGTAGTTATTTTTTGTTGTGGATAAATTCATGCTCGCATAGTGGATGGGTTAATCCATTCCTTTTTCTCCAAGTTGCACTAGTACTACTTTTATGGTCATCCATGATGCATCCACATGTACATGGAAATTTTTTCTTCAATCTAGGAATCTTAAAATTGGTGCATCGATAATGTAGTTCTTAAGCTCCTCAAATCCCTACTAGAACTAAGGTTTCCATATGAATATTGTCTATGTTTTCAATATTTGATCCATTGGATAGGTTATTCTAGTATATCCCTTAATAAACTTTTTATAGTACCCTATGAGTCCCGGGAGGGACTTGACTTGGGAGGGGTTTGTCGACGATGTTAGTTCCTTGATGTCGTTTACTTTATTGAGGTCTACCATGATGCCTTCCTTCGATACTATGTCATGAGTGATTTCCAAAAGGGTTGTAGGAATGTAGAAAGCTAGCCTTTCACATCACATTCAAGAATACAGTGAACGCTCATACACAACCATCAAATAAAAGTATTTGGGAAGGGACGTCCAATCCGCCTTAGTATTCATCTTTGATTACTATTTATACATTATAAGAGAGGTTGGAGAAGTTGTACCCACTCAAACTACTCATTTGTTAATATCTCTTTAAACTATATAATTATACAAATATGATGACATTTAAGAGGTCAAGTGGGCCCCTCTACATCTCCCCCACAAACAAAACATTTCTTCGTCCCGAAGATAACAAAGAAATATGCATCAGCATCCCCGATCTCTACTATTTCTGAAGTGGTCCTCATTGTGCATCAACCATGCATACCGGTTTGCATAGGTAACTCAGGCGCAACAACCACCATCTTGATAGGAAAACACATGTGTACAAGGCTCTACTGTGACTAATTACTCTTCAGCCTCCATCTTCAATATAGAAGTAGTCCATTGAAGTCTCACCCTCTCACAATGGCAGTCAACCATCTTCTTCCTCAACGAGGTATTTTGATTTAAAGCCTCACCCTGGCTCATATGACTGACATCTCCATCGGTTCAAGCATGTGGGCCCTTTTGGCTCTTCGACTTTCTATGCCATTTCTCTGTCTTTTGGCTTTCCGAGGTCACAACCCTAGAACAATTTCAACATTTTGATACTAAGGGGTTTAAGAACATTGTGATCATGTCTCATTGGAGCGCTTTTCTGTGTAGGTGTATGATATTTGCTTGATTGTAATTGTCATCTTTTGAAATACCTGCAATATTGTGTTATTCCTTCTCATGTACATGATCTTGGTCATGCCCGACTACTTGTAGTTTGACTGACTTAAGATGACTCAAATTACAATGGTTGGCGAGAGACCAACTTGATTTACATAAAATGGAGGGGATTTCCTGACTCTATTGAGACTCATGTTTAACCCCCTCTTGACTTCAAAAACTTACAACATAGTCACAGGAATGGTGACAAAATTGACTCAATAAAATGTTAGTAAATATCATCAACCAAGTTTACAACCCTATTTAATCAATTTAATATTTTTGACTATGTAATAACTAACCAAAATGAAGATACCAACCACCCTTACATCTACCAACCAACATGTTTGTAAAAGACTCAACCGACATGCTTCAATCGACATGACTCAATCAACATGCCTCAACCCCATTTGTATCGACCATATAGTAATTTGTTGACGGTTTACAAAACGGTGGTCGACAAGTATTGTAATAAAGCATTACTACTCATCAACAAAGTTTATTATGTCAACGGTTAGACTTCAATACCTCAAATTTATAACCAAGTGAAAGAATTGGCGACAACCCTTAGAAGAGGTTCTTTGGCAGAAACAACATGAGTCATTGGTCGAGAGAGTGTGAATGAAGAATTGGCTGAGCATTCAATGGTCATTTCTTCACACGACCATCAACAATTCATCCTCTAACTTAGTCAAATTATACTAAGTTGACCAATGCCCCATATCATATTTAATTTATCACTGGTCGATGGTTCATGTCAATTATTCTCGTTGTATAGTGGTTAATTATGATATCGCCAACATTTCCATTGCCATTTTCAAATTATTATTATTGGTTTGATAGAGAAAAAAAACACGCTAATGAGCATACTCCATAACGCACGGCTACGATTTTGTTTGCGCGGCTGCCTTCTTTTCGCCGAAGTCTTTGTTTAGCTCCTTCTGATTCGGAGACTCCCTAACAACGACACCAAATGTTGACATATAGGATTTCACATCACATTCAAGTATACAGTGAATGCTCATACACAGCCATCAAAGATAAGTATTTGGGAAGGGACGTCCAATCCGCCTTAGTATTCATCTTTGATTACTATTTATAAATTATGAGAGAGGTTGGAGTGGTTGTACCTGCTCCAACTACTCATTTGTTAATATCTCTTTAAACTATATAATTATACAAATATGATGACATTCAAGAGGTCAATTGTCCCCCTCTACAAGGAATCAACATTCCTATGGTTGTAAGGAATTCCATGTTTTACAACACATGTTATGATCATCATCCTAAGTTCTTATACATGGTTTCTTAGGCACCAAAACAATTCCCAATCATCCAAATATACTTCCAATGACTTGTGGATGATGTTTTTGAATATTTCTACAATAATTTTTTTTAAATATGTTGGTTCCTTCATTAATATAAAATGCATGCGTATATATGTGAAGGCTTCCCATTCTATTAAAAATGTTGTCAGGGTTTTGGTATTTTTCTCAAATAGATACTTGATTGTATCTGGAATACTCGTCGAGGAAGGAGTAAATTTCCTTGCCTACTACTGCTTCTAGTACTTCTTCTGAAAAGGGTACTGGGAAAGGGTCTTTGATTGTTAGTCAGTTCAACTTCTGAAAGTATATACATATATTTATTTTCTTGTTATTTTTAGGCCATGAAAATTGGTGACACCCATTCACTTTCCTCAACTTTATAGATAAATTTGGCCTTTATCATCTTGTCCAATTCTTCCTTTATTTTTTCCTTGTATCAAGGGTTCATTTCGTAAGGCCACTACCTCACTAGCTTTGTATTGAGTTGTATATCTATCCTGAATTCTCTGAAATACTTGGGGATTCCCTTCATATCATGGTAGTTGTATGAAAAAACATCTATAAATTCTTGAAATAATGTAATTGCTTCTGCTACTATTATGTTGTCTCGACATTTCCAATGTCTAGATATTGAGGTTCTTGGATTTCCTTGGCTATGTTGACCTTTTTATTTCTCTTGATCCAAACTATTCCTTGGCATACTACACTGATATGGAAATTACCATCTTTGTGTTTTTCTATGGGTTTGTTCTCTTGTGAACCCATGCATTTTTGCAAGTACTTCTTGTAAGGTCTTTATTCCATTGGTGGGGACATTATCGATTTATTTTTGGAATAGTTCCATAATGTGTATCAATATTTCATCTCCTTGATTCTCTCATAATGGAAGTACCATTTATATGTAAATCCATCAATTAACCCTAGTAAAATGTGGGTGGAAACCTCATTAGGATTACCATGGTATTGTAGTTGCTTCTGTTGGATATGTAGTAATCTTCTCAAGTGATTTAGTTGGATATCCCCATAATATTCACATTCTTTTTTCCCTTGATTTTCTAGAATCTGCATATAAACAATGTTTTGATTTCCCCCCTTGTAGAATCTTAGTTTGAAAAATGTGTCAGCCACCATTGAAAAGGGAGTGTTCCCAATGTATCAGGAAATTTCTATATAATTTCTTCATTTTATGAAAATTGCATTCACTTTTCTAAATTATTTATGTGTGTTTGGGTTTGTGTTATCTTCATAGAGCTTCAAAGTTTTAATGTTGATTGTCTTGTTAAGGCATATTGGTCTATTGTTCGATTTTCATGCCTTTGAATTTTTAGGGCTTTGTTAAATTCTTCTTCCAATGAGACTTCCATGTGTAATGTGTTCATCAGAGTTAGGTTATGGATGCTTGGATATCCCATAGAGGTCAAATATATTGATATGTGGTCTCAATGATTATGTTACCCATGATTGTTATGCATAATGGTTTCTATCAAGTATTTGATGTTGGTCCTATCCTCTCATTCTTTGATAACAAGGTCTTGATGATTATTTTGAGTATTTTTTGGGGTGAGGATTTGTCAGGGTTTCCTTTTGATGGTAACCCTTCATAATTTTGATATACTATTCTCTATGTGTGTCTATGGTTTGTGGTTTTTTGTAGCAGCATTTTTCTCTTTGTATGGTAAAGTAATTGTTGTACTGATTGTAATAGAAATTTCCTATTCACTTCATGATTTCCCTCCATGATTAATAATGTTTTTCACCTATCAAGACCACCTATCTTGAATTTTCCAGTGATAAGGATACTCAATAAATTGTGTAGAGTCACAAGTCAAAATGCCTCCCATATATTGTCTTACTTTTTAGTCGATGGTGAAATCAACCATAACCAAACTTATCATACACAATTTCACCATAAAGTCATGCTAATTATCAGTTTAGGTCTATAATCAAATTAGAATCACAAACATATCATACCATGAAAGAATAGACAAAATAGCAAAAACACATCCCATAAAATAACACAAAGATTACCATGGAAAAAACCCCTTATTTGGAAAAAACCCACCTCCAAAATAATATTAAACTTCAATAAATAAAATCCAAGATAAAAATGATCTTACAAATATTCTTTGATTCACCTCAAAAATCCTATCATCTAATTAACTTATCACAATGCACATCGTTATATTCTATGTTACTTAGTTTTGTATCTTCCTATTTGCTAACCCTTCTACTTTATATAAAACTTATGGTCTTGTTGCATTATCTTAATAACCCAACAAGCACCCCCTTTGTGCTCGATATTCTCTACGAGGTTACTTTGAACATGGTTGGGGTTTCTAACCCCAAAACGTGTTTTCCACACTCTCCTAGGTTAGTTTTCCTAAATTCAACCTCTTAATGCAAAATTTGCATTGCCTCTTACTTAGAAAAACCCTAGTTTTGAGGATCATAAAATAAAACAAGTCTTGGGACATAGGACTCATGGGATAAGGACACCCCTACTATAATATGAAGTCACCAACATAATCATTGGTTCACTGATCTTTGTCCTAGTTTTCATTTTATGGATAGTTGTAATTCACTTCCTAGATCCATTCAAGAACACATGGTGATGTAGTCGTGAGGGCATAAAAACCAAATTCGGAAAAAATATTGAGTATCATAATTTCTGGAAATCTTGTTTGGTAAAGGACAACGAGCATTTTTTCAACATGCTCCTTGGGTAGTATTTTCAGAGTCTAACCCCATAATAAAATTTGCATTGCCTCTTAATGATGTTAAATGAATTAATGGATGTCTGCATACAAATTTCAGGTTATATGTGTTCCTCAATTTCATCCTAATTGATAGATATTGTGTATGCCATTGAACACCTCTACAATAACATTCAATGTTGGGCGAGTTGTTCCACAATTATAACATGGTTCATCCATGGTGTGACTTTATGTGCATTTTTTTATTTTAATAATTTCATTGTTGACTTGTGCTAAAATTGTAAGTAATGGTGTACTTTATAGCAACAATTATCTTTACAACAAAAATAAAATATAACTACAATTAAAATAACATGGGTGAAAAGTCCTCAACATATCATTACAACAAATCCTGGAATTAGCATCCCATTTAGCGTCTTTTTTTAGTGTAATTTTTTTTTACATTTAGTGGTCAAACTAGACGCTAAATGGGACGCATCATGGACAAAACTTAAAGTATCTCAAAAAACGTCTTTTTTTGCTTCCTAGATAGCATCCTTTATGACGTCCAAAATAGCGTCTATTTTTGTGCTTCCATAATAGCGTCCAACTTTGCTTCCTAAACAACGTCAAGGTTTGCTTCCTAAATAACGTCATCTTTTTCTTCCTAAGGAGTGTCTTCTTTTGCTTCTTAAATGAAATCCCCGTTAGCACCATATTTGCATCCTTAATAGCACCATGTTAGCATCNTAGTTTGTATACATAATACTCTCATAGATTTCTTAGTACTTTGACTAGCATTAGTTGAACATTTATATTACATAGAGAGACAATCTTAAGTGGAGAGCCTATCTCTACTTCTTTCACAGTTGAACCAAAGCTTCCTCACTTTGCAAGTAATTTTAAGACAACTCTCAATATTCCAAGGGCTCATAAACTCCACAAGTAGAGAACAACTGCAATTTTTTAGGAAAGAATAACACACCCAAAAAGATTCATTCAAAATGCTCTCAAAACTACCACAGCTCTACCCTCGTAAAAACTTCACTGCGTGCATTCAAGTTCTCTCTCACAAAGGACAATAATCCTCACAACCTAACAAGCATCTCAATCCTACATAATCGTTCTTCAAAACTTAGTTCTTATGCAAACAGAACATCATTCAAGCAGACTCCATATACAGATCTCACCTCACTCGTTTTCAACAAAGTTCCATTCTCATGTTCACTAATTTATATGTTCTTGTGACTCTCATACTTTCATGGTTCAGCTCCCATGGCTTCACATAGCCTGAATAATCCCTTCACTTAGCTTCTCACAACAGTTGCTAAAACAACATACACAAACAGGAGCATGTCAAACTTGCTCACTAACTCAAGTAGACTTCATATACAAATCTCACCTCACTCATTTTCAACAAGGCTCTATTCTCGTGCTCACTAATTCATATGCTGACATGTTCTCATGGTTCAGTTCACATGGCTTCCCTTAGCCTCAAGAAGCCCTTCACTTAGCTTTACACAACAGCTGTAAAAAACAACATAAACAAATAGGAGCATGTCAAACTTGCTCACTCACACATCTCCATGGCTCTAATATAACTTATGCATAACCATGTCACACAATATCAACAAAGCATAAAATATATTCAAGTAACTAGTACTCTAATTCATAAAAGGGCCATGAATTAATTACATAGAGTACATGTGTTTATAAAATTCACTTGTCTTTGGCTTTTCCACCAGTTTTCCATATTTAGTTAGATTCCTCTACACCAAGTGCCATGGCATATACCTTGAGACGTTCCTTAAATCTCTTACATACAACACCTTCCCTTACAATATACTCTAATGATGTCCTATCCATATGTTGTACTCGATTCTCTTCATTCACTCGTATTCTATTTTGCATAGTCTTAGATCCATGGCTTTCTTATTCTCCCATGTCATAGGGTTTACTAGTTTTTACAACATTCTAATATGACTCACACTCTTAAGTTGTCTACAACTAAACATTAATGTCAACATATCGACCAACTTGGCATGGTTTTAAGCATAGTTACCAAATTCATCCAAACTGGAGGTTCAGGTCAACTCCAATCAGCAGAATTATTCACCTCAGTTACAATTCAGTGACGTCAATGAGTTTTTGACCAAATTGAACCAGATTGACTTTGAATTTTATGGCTGAAATTCACCAAAAATGTATTTGTATTATTTAGATGAATACTCAAAAAAATTCCATGCTAGATCTTTTACACATTTTTTCCATATCATACCTATCCATATTTAAATTCAAATTCAAACTTAGTAAATATGGTTTTAAGGGGCATGCTCCTACATTATTCTTCAAACAACTTAGCGATTTATTTTGCCTCGGTTAAGAGGTAATTTACTTCTCTTGCAATTTCTCCATTTGCCCTCTTTCTAGCCTTACAACGAGCATCCAATCACTTTGGACTCACAAGTTCTAAATTCTATCATCTATGAATAGTTTTATCCAATTATGAGGGCATACACTTCAACCTCTCTAAAGCTTTCCCCATTCTTGTAGCAAAAACTACAATAACTTGACTAATCTTGATTGAAGATAGCTCCCACCAACTAGCCTTTCCTAGGTTTCATTAGGTTGGCATTTGTCTCTAGTTATGCCACTAGGCCTGTGATTACAAAATATCCTTCTTTAGCAGTGGAGTGTACTAGAGGATTGTTAATTAACCGATAAAATCAATGGCAAGTGTATTTTGTACCTTAAATAAAGATAATAGTCATTCCCATAGGCATGGAACACCAACTAGAACCCCTGTATCCATGCTCAAGCATTGAACAAATAATATGTCTGACAAAAGGTTTATGATTAAAATGGTTAGATGTAATGCTAAAAGCCAAGCAGTTTCAATAGACTTTAAATAAACAACAAAAACTAGAGATGTTTTTCTCTGGGAACACTTTTAACAAGATGACCTGAATCGCAATTAAATAAGCTCCTTGGAGCAAAGGATCTGCATTATTCTGAGTGGCATGTGTCAGAGTCAATGCTACAATCAAACCATCTTTTCCATCTCCAAACCTGTATGCATCACTGCCAGAATCTCTTAGATGGTTTTTTTTAGTATTTTGTCAAGGTAGTCATAGGTTCTCTATCAACAAAGAAAAATCAACAAGTTTCTATGAAGAATTGCGGAGGAATCAGTAATCCACTGATGAGACTTTGTGGTGAAAAAATGAACAATTGCTCAAAGGGTCCAAAATTAATCAGCAATAGTAGACGAGATTCAAATAGTCCTCAAGGGAAATTCAATACATGAACAAACCTGGTATTTTGTATATATGTACTTGTAGCATAAAGAAAGAGGTGGGTGAGATGCTTACATGAACCCTGTCACAATAGGAAATGATTTGTTCTTGTACTTAACGAAGAAACAATGTGATATCAGAAAGTTACATAATCATTTTGCTAAAACATCTAAAATACAAGACAAATCATTAGACCAGAACGGGCATATCCATTAAACAATTAAAAACATTAGGGATGCACCATGTTTAACTGATGAAAAACATAGGAGATATCCTCCATTAAAATGGAAGATATAGAGATTTGATAAGCTGATTCTTCATGTTTCTTATCATATAAAGATTGTTCTTGATCATATATATGAGAACCCCAGAATCCATCCAGTTGTCTGTTAAAAAATTGGGATCACAGTAAAACATGATCCAAGAGTAGTACCTGGATAGTGGAGTCATCATAGAAAGTTTAAGAGTGCTACTGCAAGCAGGAAAAATAAATGAAGTATTCAAAAACAATTGATCTGAAATTGGAAGCTGTAATATATACAATGAAAGACATTTAGATGGACTCTTGTGGCATTAAAGTAATAAAACCCAAGACAAAATATTAAAAAGACCTTCCAAAGAATTATCTACTCTGCCTAGTATTCAAGATGTGCATCTCAAAACACTTGTACCCAGTCACAGCCCAAAACTACAATGAATTTCTCTCCACCTGTACATATTCTTGTACAGCCTTATTATCTAAAATCAAACATAGCTCCTCTTCCAAGCCTACAATCAATCACAGAATTAATTTCACTTGCCATGATACCAACGGAAAAGAATATACAAGAGTGGCCTATAAGCTTCATTTCATTTTCTCATTCTATTCCAGGAAGACCTTTTAAGTTTGTTAAAGCATACCATCTTCTTTGCATGGGCAGAAGATGCAACCTTGTTAAGTAATTGGCAAATTGCCTCCTGAAACCTGCCATTCCACACCCATTACATTTCAGA
The DNA here is from genome assembly GCA_001517045.1 of Pseudotsuga menziesii. Classification (NCBI taxonomy): domain Eukaryota; kingdom Viridiplantae; phylum Streptophyta; class Pinopsida; order Pinales; family Pinaceae; genus Pseudotsuga; species Pseudotsuga menziesii. The sequence goes on along the minus strand of LPNX010862847.1, from coordinate 22,842 downwards.
AAGGGCTTGGAATTGGAAGAAACGCCCTGCTCTGTCAAGAAACCTGAAAGGGCCTACTGGAAAACACGCCCTGCTCTATCAAGAAACCTGAAAAACAAGAGTGAGGACATTCACACCTAATCTCTCAGTCATCTAAAACTAACCATAACAGGGTACACCCAACTAGAAGCAACATTGAAAAGATTGAAGGTATCCATCTAAAACTGACCATAATAGGGTACCATCATGAAGGTATCCCAAAACCATATTAACGATTTGGCATTGGCATGTCATCATACTAATAATCTCATCAATTACTACAATTGCACTAGAACAATTAAAAGAGAATATTTGCTCATGGAAAACTATTTGTTCAGAGCACAATTTTGCCCATTCCTTACAGCCCTGCTCCAATCAGTGAAACAAGAGGTCTCTCTGCATAGATCATACCAGTGCTGATAGGATTCCTCCAGATATTGAATAAGAGAATAAATTATTTTATCATCCGATTAACGCATATTCAAAGGTGAAGTACTCTGGTATATATCTACGGTGTTAGACTCTTCACATGAGTTCCTTCGCTGTCTAGGGGAAAGACTAGACTTCGCAGCGTCTTCAACCTTAGTTGTCCCTGCTAATTTACGTTTGTTAATCTCTCTCCTTGCCTTGTTCTCATCATTTTCATCGGATGGATTGGATGACTTGTATATTATTGCTTGTGCCTCAGCAATTACAGCTGGACTATCATCAACAGCATATAGAATCCTCTGTATTGCTGCAACTATCTGTTCAAAATTACAAGTATCAAAATCTGATATTTGTCACTCCATTAAACTCATGCAGAAAACATTTCTAGACAAAAGGTTGTATATGGCTAGTAAAATTTGTGCTTACAGGTAATTGTTCAACATCTGGATTTTGACAAAGTATTTCAATATCCCTGAGCTTTGCAAAGTAAAAGTCTCTTTCCTTCTCCAAACTGTCTACCAAGATCTTCAACTCTGTGACCTGCATACCTCAATTAAACAGCAAATAGCATAGAAATAAACAAATATGAGAACTTCACTGATATGAGAGCCTAGACCAAGTTCATGTTGCTCTAGTTCCTTTGGAAAAACTCCTGACAAAAGGATCCTGTGATGATTGGACCATGATTGAACCAAGATTCTTTCCAAGGTAAAACAACAGGAAAATATGAATAACAAAAACACAAACATCAAGAGACTTTAAATGGAGTAATCTTTTTTACCTGCTCATTGAGAGCCTGAATCTGGTCTGCGTTTGCAGATGCAGTGTTGGGAATTGCAAACCCATAAAATGGTGGCTCAGTTGAGGCTGTTTGGAAGGGTACAGACCCATATCCAGCATTTGACCCTGTCCCGGAATGTTTAGCAGCTACATTCACAACTGGAACTAGAGGATCATTTTGCCGAGAACTAGCAACTGTGGCAGTTTTAGACCCCAGTGCATTGCCCTTGCTTGAAGGGTTCACTAGAGCTGCTTTCTTGTTAACTTCTTTTCCACCTTTGCAAAACTCCCTTCGTTCCAGTGCATTGTAACTAAAAAGGCACAGAATCAAAAACTGATTAACAAATGTATCACTAACATGTAAACAAATATGCCCATTATTGTAGTGCCATAAAATCCAGAAAAAACCAAAAAGCAGGAAAAGAGAACAAAAAAAGAAGATACCTATTCATGATTCCACCATTTACTGAATCACAGTATCTCTTTAACCATTGCATGAACTCTAGATTGTCCAGTGGTCACCCTTTTACAAGTTTATTGACATCAATGTACTGCATGAAACCTCATATTAGATCCATCTTGACGTCTTATTGAAAGTAATAACCAAACTAATGCCTGCTGTGTATTTTCCCACATTTACAGTAAAAAATGGAACTCTCAACTTTCAAGATAGATCTTGCCATATTCTAACAAAGGTAATACCAGGCCTATATCTAGCTACCAGGCATGCTAGATAAGGCTACATTAACTATAGAATACAAGAAAGTACAAGAATAAAAATTCCAAAAAACCGTGCCATAGGAGCATTTACAATACATAAAGCACAGAAAACAGTGTTCCTGAAATTGTTACACAACTAAGAAGAAATAGCAACAAATGCAAAGAAACCTGATAGCACAGCCCGGTGAAGATAAAGATGCATACAAATTTCCAAAATATGCATGCATTTTAACCAAAAGCCCATTGCTTCTTTTATGTTGATCACAATAGTGGCTTGACCCCTTCAAATCTTGAAAAAGAGATTCAGAACAGGAAGTTGGCAAGGTCAATACATACTTAGAGCTCAAAAACTTAAGGTCTTATGGAGAACTAAGGCAGAGATCTATTGTAGTATGAAATCAACAAAGTTGTTTCTGTATCCTTAATTTGTATTTCTTGTAATCCATAAATCAAACCCACCCTTGCATATACAAATCAAGCCCATCTCTAATCTTAACATAAAAAGGCAATGCATCTTGCCATCTTCTTAATGGTTAACAAATTAGAGTCTATGCATATCGCTTCTTTGAAAGTAAAAGGCAATGCATCTTTTATCCATATAATAGTGTGTTCTTCATATTTACTGTTATCGTGATATGCAGAAAATATAAATGTAGATAGCAGTTTCTCACTCCAAACTGATGGGTTTGTTGGATATGGCCACATAATATCATAGCTAATCAAATTGGTCCAAGATACAAGGGCTTGGGTCTTGGAGCCTTCTCCTTCAATTGGGATGGAATTTCAGCATATCATGGAAGTCCCACTACACTCTTCTTCCACTATGGCCATGAGGAATGATCGATACCATAAAAAACAATCTTCTTATTAAAATAAAATTGATTATCTATTATGAGGCATGACTTGTTTTGTGTAACAGACCATTGATCATAGTACTGCAGTACTACCATTTTACTATTTAATTTCATTTAAATGTAGTTGCATGTAGCTCCAATAGCTCCTGTAGCAGACTGCAGTAATATGGTGAGGAATAGATAATTGCTATGCTCCTATCACCACATCATCATTTCTGCCAAATGAAGAACCTAGAGAGCAAAGATGAGAATCGGTCTTCCTGTTTCAAAGAGTACTTTCCCAGTATAGAAATGCAATCATGTGTTTTCCAAAAAATGTCAAGTCTATTTCAATCATGCAAACGTTTATTAAATGTGGGTTTCTGTTCAGACCTGTTCTCACCATGTTTCCATCCCAAAGGCATGAGCACTTACAAAATAGCTCAATAACAGCATAAGCAAACTTCAATTATCATGGCTTTGGGGCATAAGCTTTCTATCTTCAAGATGTTCCAAAACAATGTAAATTGAGTAGAAGAGTTCGATTGTGATCAGTTGACTGTATTTCTACTGCCTGCTCATGAGGTCTTCGCATAGATTAGATTGACTATGAATCATTACTCAACATTAAATGTGCAATTCTTCTAAACATTACCATGTGTTAGCTAATTCAATAGGAGTGATATCTTAGCTTGCACATTCTGTAAGTTATTTTTTGTTTACTGAATCCAAAGCACTTCAATCAAGACTGATGTAAACATTATAAAAAAGTTACAAAAACTGCGGACCTGGGTAAGACACCATACAGACTAGTTAAGACATTGTTCCCTTTCAATGAGGAAATTCAAGTGCAAATTCCAAAAGAAATATCCCTGATTTAACCTTCACATGCCCATTTACTGAACCATCCAATCCAAGAATTTAAAGATAGCTTACTCCACATGGAATATCATTACACAAACAGCTGAGAAAAGTCATAATAAAAAAATTCAGATTTATTATGGTTGTCATTGTTCATGGTGATGATTTTATATGCTCAAGCATATTTTTTGGTCTAAGTTTGACATTGGATTGCAAAATTAATAGTTTATGGGATATTTGATTCCACTGTTTAAATACTAAGACTAGTTCTTGGAATGGTGAAGGAGGGGTTAATAATTACTAATTAAACAATCCCAATTTGAGCATGGGCATCAATCTACATTGGCTCATGTATTATATCTTGTGCATTTGACATAACTACTAAAGTGAGATATAAAGGGCTAAAAGCAGTACCCATGACATCTTACCTCAAAATTGTTTTAGTACCCTTATCTCAGAACTGTTAATTATAGTTATTTTTACATAGGCTCTGCCAAAACGACAGGCCATTGTTTATTTGACTGATTCATTACCTATATTACAATGTCATTATTTCTACTAAAAAAACAAATAGACTGTCCAGTATGCAGTGCACGCAATTATGGTCAGAGGTCTTGATCCTATGTGCAGCAGCAACATTAGAGGAAAGAGAAATCATGTATAAGAGCAGTGAGCGATAACAACGCAATGCCAGCATCGAACTTTTGAAGCATTAACAGGTAAAAATAATCAGAAATGGAATATTGCGAGGACTGAAAAAAAACCATTAGGATGCAAGACAGGTAGCCTCTAGGTGTACTTAATCATAAAGCACAATGGCCTGGAAAAAATGTGTGTGCATATAATGAAAAGAACAGAAGATGGAAGGCACGCAATAGTTACTTGACGATAGTTCGACAAAATTGGGGAGGGGAAAAGCGACTCTCACTCCGAAAACAAATATAAAAATCAATAAATTTGAAATATCTATATTTGCTACAAACTCTAAATACAAAAAATCCTAGAATGTGGCCAGTACCTATCCACACTGAGCAGATATACACATGTAGAGGTCTTATTATAGCCATCCTTTAGCGAAAGCCGAATTAATATAGCCTGAATAAAGGAATCGAATGGATATGATCTGATCGACCAAACTGAACTGTAGGGATATTAAATAATTCGTTAAATTTTCCACAAATCCGCACAATCCCTTTGTTATTGGACCTACAAGAAAGGTAAGAACAGCCTCTGTTGGCAATCGTAGAACCGAGCCCATCAGGAATTTTAGTCAGTGGCAATTGCAAAATTGACTCACATATCATACCATCATATCAATTCATGTTTGCCTTTCTATCACACAATTCTGATTGCAAAATATGAATGTTCAGTCTTCCGAAGGAGTGCATCATGTATTTGCCAACATTAATAAGCTGGCCAATATTTTGTGATTGAATTTAATCTACTCTGTCGTTCATCTATACTACAAATTTTCTGAACCCAAATGGTCATCCATTCATCAAAAAATAGAGACAATCTGGACACATAGAACAGGGCATCCACGCTTCTCTCAAATTAGATATTCCCTTCTAAACGCAAACATGGTAGGGTAAACCTTGGGTGGATAAAGGCACACTTACATTTCTCAACCTAATCTAAGCATAAGGTAATTCTTGGAGGATTCTAGAATTTCCCAGGTCTCCACATGTGCGAACCAATTATTGTTAAGTTGTGCATTGGTCATTTCTATGTGCAAGTGACAGCGTGAAATTAAACCCCAAAACCATTGAACACTATTGGCAAAGCAATATACCATTGGTAGCAAAAAGGAATAAGGCTTCAAAGACTCCATGACAAAGTCCACCTTCAAACTTCCTCCCTCGGGGTCCTCTAATGGTAAACTGCCACTAAAATATATTATCTAAGAAACAAAGACAAAAGAACATTGAAAAACCACCATATCTATCTATTTCAAAAAAGGTATAAGACAAAATTTCCCCCAAAAGAATACTAAATGATTTTATAATCCGACTTTTTTTTCTCAAAATTTCTGACCTTACACCCTCGTTTGAACATACCCACGACCAATTATAAAACGAATCCAACTTTTTTTTCTTAAAATTTATGGCCTTACACCCTCGTTTGAACATACCCACAACCAATTATAAAAAGTAAATTGCATGACTGAACAAAAAACTCAATGGGTACCACGGGATCTCTAGTTTTCCTCTACGAAAAGGGGGAATGTAGATCAGTCCCTCTTATGAAGAGGAAGTCTCATGTAATGGTCGGTGGAATTTTTCTGCATTTCCTTCACTTTTAGAAGAAATCTTTGTGGAAATTGATAAAGAAAATTGCAGCTGCAGAGAAATGGAGACTGGGATAATGAAAGAAGGGAACCGATCTGGAGGAGTATGGTCTAGAAGCAAGTAGTGACTTTGCAGGAAGAAATAAAAGAGGATTCTGACTGAAAGGTAAACCCTCTTATCCTGAGAATAACAACGGCATATCTATCAACTAGCGTGAACATTTTGAAGGGCCAGTAAGCAAGAAAGGTTCTGCACTCACAGGGAAGAAGTCAATATAGACGTGAACATTGTGAAGGGCCAGTAAGCAAGAAAGGATCTGCATTCACAGGGAAGAAATCAATAGAGTTGTGTTAAACTTAGAGACAAGGTTAAAAACGCCCTGAGTGGTCTTATGAGTACTAATTATTACAGCACCAGCTAAAATGTAGGCATAAGAAATTCTCAACTCAGTTATTAACTAAATTAACTGGCTGCATTATGCCACATTTGATTAAATTATTAATTTACAATTAATTTTGTTAATAATTTATACAAATAAAGTTATTAACAAGAAACATATATTTTCAAAAAATACACTTTATAATTAGAAAAAATACCACTTTACAATATAATAAATAAAAATAAAGATTAAAAAATACGGAACATAACAGAGAACAAAATTATCGAATTGATAAACTTGAAATTTCTTCACTTACAGATCTCTATAGGTATCAAAATTATTCTCCTTCTTCTCCGCAAAAATTATATGCAAATCATTAAAACTTCTAGTATCAAAATTATGCTTCTTTATTAGCTTGATCAATCTCCAACAGCTCAGGGTCTTGAAGACATTTAGAACTGTAGGAGGTTTGCCTGTAAGTACGAAAAAAACATATGGACCTATGACAAGTTCGCAGAAGAGCACAGAAAAGATAACTGGTTTCATGGCTTGCCAATCTGATTCCAAGTATATCAATCGCACAAAGAATGAGGACTACACACACAAAAAAGCTAAAAATGAAAACATAATAAGCGAGGCCTCTCGCTCTCCCTTGCCTTTTAATTCCAGCCCTTGTTTCCGCAGTCTTTCAAAAATGAAAACATAATAAGCGAGGCATGTTGCTCTCCCCTGCCTTTTAATTCCAGCTCTTGTTTCCGCAGTCTTTCAAATTCGGGCCTAAAAATTTGTGCCACCTGATTTGTCAATATCTATTTAAATTTAGACTCTCTGCTAACAACTTCTAAGCTATACTGCATTTCTAACGCACAAAATGGAACAGAGTTACCTGGGTTTGGCTATACTGCATTTATGAAACATAAGAGCCAAAAAAACTAGGATGTAATGCATTTCTGACCCACACAATGTTCCAGAGCCACAAAATGGAACAGAGCTTTCTAGGTTTGGCTAAAGTGCTCTTATGAAACATAAGAGCCAAAACATGGAACATAATTGAGAGCTTACTGGGTTTGGTTAGAGTGCATTTATGAAACATATAACGCTACAGCGCTAGAAACTGGAAAGCAGACTCGTACCTTTGACCCAAACAGATAAACAAGATTCTTCTTGATCAATATCCCCTCGTTGGCATCCAGAAACTCATGAAACTGGGCAGTATCTTCATTTGGCTATGCCACCACTCCCTCTTCTCTGCACAGTTTCAAGAAATCAGCGTAGGTCATCACCTTGGGGCCGTCCTCCACCCTTTTGTTCACTATCATTCTCGATAGTTTTCTTCTGTCACGCGGTGGGGATGTTGAGCAGAAAGACTGGCAATTAGTGAGAGAAGGTGGGGGTGCCTGCATTGGAGGTGGATTACAACTTTGAAAGAAAGGATGGATTGAAGGCGGAACATAGCTATGACGACGTCGCCATAGCGTGCTTCTCAGAGCATTACAAGCGACGGACGAAAATGCCAGAGCTCTTGCCATGGAGTTTAGGGCTTCTCCACTGCGTCAGTTGAAGCAATTAGGGAGCAATTAGAGCTTAAATCAGGGAGCTTCGATGGCCATGCCCATTATTAAGAAGAGGTTCAGAACCAAGTTCACGCAGGAGCAGAAGGACAAAATGTGCAGTTTTGCAGAGAAGGGCGAGGGCAGAAATTTGGAATAAAATAACCCTAAACATATTGGATATTTAGATACTTTAAAAAACCCTTATTACCCCTAATATACCACCAATATATTGACTTTAAATTTTTTAATTTTTAACCACCCCAATATGAACGGACGTGATATCATATTGGTCCCTAGGTGACGCCCCCGTGGTTAGCATCCAATATTCCATCTATTTTCACTACCACTTTAACATCCCATTTTGCACCATGTTTTACTTCCAAATATGTGTCAATTTTTGCTTCCAAATTTGCACCAATTTTTGCTTCCTTCTATAAATTATTAATTATATCAGTGAGGTTACCATAACAATAACATTAATTTTACAATATAAATTTACATAAAAATTTAATTTTAAGATATAATTTTAATTCATTATCAAAATTCAATAATTCAATATATTAAGACAAGAAAAACCATAATGTTGTCTTAACTCATTTATAATTATTTATAATTATTGATCACAAATAATTCTTAAAATTGTAGTTTACATATTTATTAGATGAATTTATTTTTAATATTAATTACACATTATAATTATTTTAATATGCTAAAGATATGTAAAATGTTATAAATTAAAGGTAAGATTTTATCTATGACTGAAAATTAGAGATGTTTGCCTTATGAATTGATGGTCAAATCATTTTTATCATGCATTTCATTTGTTTATATTAATTTTTTTTTATATCACGTTAACATAACAATAATATTAATTTTACAATATAAATTTACACTAAATTGTTAATTTTAATTCATTATAAAAATTCAATAATTTAATATATTAAGACAAGAAAAACCATAATGTTGTTTTAACTCATTTATAATTATTGATGACAAATAATTCTTAAAATTGTAGTTTACATATTTATTATTTTAATTAATTTATAATATTAATTAAACATTATAAATATTTTAATATGTGAAAGATATGTAAAATGTTACAATTAAAGTTAATATTTTCTTTATGACTGAAAATTAGAGATGTAAATATGTCATAAATTAAAGTTAAAATTTTTTTAGTGACTCAAAATTAGAGATGTTGAAATAGTTTTGGCTAAAAAAAATAGTAATTTTATTTCACATATGAACAAAATTACATTCCTATATGTATAAAAGGTAGATAAATACCTCATACATTGTCAACAAAAAACAATTTAATGTTTCCACACAAAACTTTTTACAGTTTTTACATCGGGTAGAGTATTCATAAATTAATCTAAACAAGAATTAGCCATAAAAAAATAGATTACATATACCATATATCAATAAAGATATCCACAAAAAAGTTTGTACATTAATCTTGTTCAAAACAACAAGCTATAAAACATGATAGTAACTATAAATGCCAGCCAAATCTTGTTCTAAAATCTTCCAAAGAGCCAAAGAGGAGCTGCCTGGCTTCCTTGGATTTTTTGCTGGAACATCCCCCTTGTTTCCGCTGTTGAACAGAAGAATATCCCAATTGCTGCAGAACCATCGTTCTTTCTGCAAGATCCGTCCCCAAGCCTTTATAAATAGCAAAGATCCATCTTCAGCAAAAGAATGAGCTCCTGGAAGATGGGATACACGATTATAAGAAGTAATAATCAACACAATACAATTTCACGAAACCAAGGAAAAATACAGCAATTGATTATACAAATAAACTTAAAACCTCCATTCACGTAGGGCCAAATTGATCCAATAGTCACGCCTTCATATTCTTATTCTTTGCACATATGTATCAAGGGAAAAGAGAAAATGAAATAGAGGGAAAACTAGTTTTTTTTGTTGATGTTTCTAATTATAAAAAAATTAGTAACTAATTTTCCTTTATTATATTGATGTTTCTAAAACATTTATAAATCACTTAAAAAAGTTATATAATATTTCTAATTTGATAAAACAAAAATCTCATGGTATAATGGAAATAGATAATTACAATTTAAGAAATAAAAAAAACATCAATAATTAAATACTAAAAAATTTAACATTTTGATAATAAAAATGATAACCAATATATCTTATATAATTTTAAGTAACCATTTATAAACAAACAATTTGTTTAATGTAGAGATAACCATAGTCAAGTTTAATAATACCATTACAAAATATCATGAAATATTTTAACTTTGAATATATGTAAACATTTTCATTATAAACTAATTTAAATATGATTCATAACATAATAATATGATATAATTTATTTTTAGATCTTACATTGCATAAAAGCTTAATGAACTATTGTTAATAGTGGAATATATTTATTTTTATATTAACATTTAAAAATGTAGAATTGAAGATATGTTTTAGTTGGATATATTTATTTTGTATATTAACATTTTTTTTAAATGTATAGTTGAATATATGTTTTAGTTGAATATAATTATTTTTTATATTTTAACATTTTAAAAATTGTATCGTTGAAAATATGTTTTAGATAATGATTAAAATAATGAGCAATCAAATAGACCTATTTTTTAAAAGGTTTGTTTTGTGGTATAATTAGAAGTATTTTTGTGAAAATGGAAATAAAATTTATCCAAGATACTTTTATCTCAAAGAAAAGGTAAGATAGGATCTAAAAGATTGACCATTTTTTAATTTTTTTACAAATTAATTAAGTTATTCTAATTATAACAACTTAATGGTGGATATATCGTATTTAGTGAGGGATCAAATATCTTAGGTACAATTGTGTCTTCAAGTTTTTGCAATGTAAAAAATGGTTGCACCTTAGGTGATTCTATCCTTCTTGAGATGTGATAGATCTAGAGGTAACATGGAACTAAGCAGTTTTTTTTTTAAATCCATCTATATTAAGGACATAGAGGAATAAAAACAAAACTAAAATACAAATCTAACAATGTTTAAAATATAAAGATTAAGAGGGATATATGCTATGTTATTTTATTACTATATAGTATTATTATTACACTTGATAAACCTAGATACATACTCATTACTCAATGTAAGGAGAATAACAAGAAATGAGGGAAGTGGAACCTGAAACAAAATCTATGTGTCCATACATGATGCATATGTGGTAGTTATGTGATAGTCACACCATTCTATAATAACAATATTATATGTTATAGATTTTATGTGCAACCATTCATGGGCTCAAGTTCCACCAAACTATATTGTAGAGAAGGAAAAAGAATTCACATATGAGTGTCTATGTAAATAGGGATTCTATGCAAAAATGGTTGTTGATTACTCTTAAAATAGAGTTGTACCACCATGTAAATGGAACTAATATCATTACTCATATGAAACTGATACCCTCAAGGGGCCATGTGTGGTTGGTGGATACAATCTTCTTAGGATTACATGGCTAGAAGATTATTTTTGGGACAAAGGATCAAGTTTCTTCCTATGACCATGTTTAAGGCCCCAAGACCCCAAGACATGGACACATAATGCCATGAATATCTCTATGAGGTTATGCATGGTTATTAGATACATTTTTCATGGCTATGGATGTCTTAATGATTTTTTTAGGGCAAAATTAATTGTATTATTCCCTAGAACATCATTCCTAGGCAATGAGACATGTATATACTACTAAAAAGGACATGATGAAATTGGTATCTCAATCATAGGAAAATTATACCCTCGAGAGGCCATGTGTTGTTTCTTAAGGCTATTGTTTCATCTCTATATAAATAAATTGTTCCTTTAGGGATTCATTCAAGTATCCCCCCTTGATAATGTCCATGGCCCCAAATTCCCAATACTTGGATACATGGCACCATGGATACTCTTGTGAAGTCATATGTGGTGCTTAAGGAATTTATCATGTTTGTAGATGCTTCAATGGTTTCTTTAATTCCAAAGGCATCGTATTCTTCCATATAACAACATCCTCAATAATTGAGACATGTGTGTACTACTCAAAACCACCTAATGGTAATTGCATCATCAATCATAGGACACTTATACCCTTAAAAGGTTATTTGTGGTTGGTGCAAGGAACATTCTTAGTCATTAATGACTACAAGATTCCTTTAGGGCCCAAGGTTCATATGTCCTCCATTAACCATGTTGAAGGACCCAAGACGTAGATACATAGTACCATGAATCCCCTTATGAAGTCATGCGTGATGCTTTGATACATTGTTCATGGATTTTGATGCATCAATGATTTTCTTATGTTCAAAGGCATGGTCTTATTCCTTACAACATAATTACCAAGGCCATGAAATGTGCACATACTAGTCAAAACCATCTAATGGCACCAACATCCTCGATCATAGGCTAATATTACTCTTAGGAAGCCATGTGTGTTTGGTGGAGGAAACCTTCGTAGCCTTGGATGCCTAGAATATTCCTTTAGGTACCAAGATTTATGTCTCCTACATTGATCGTGTCAAAGGAACTAAAGACACAAGAATTGCATACATAGCGCCATGGACACCCTTGTGAAGTCATTCATGGTTATTTGAGGCATTGTTCATGGATATGTGTGCCTCAATGTATTCTTTAGGGCCTAAGACATTTTCTTCTTCCCTAGAATTCCATTCCTAATGCCCTAAGATACCTACATAAGGATATTTATTTCTTCCTATGACTCCAATTGAGGACTTGAGATCCATCTTACTGTGCAAAAACGCTCAATTATGCATATATCCAACTTTTATCACATATATCCACTTTAAAGGGTGTATTTTATGTTTCATGGTTTTGATCATTTCCCATTACGTTAATGATCTTATCTTAGCGTATAATCTTATATTATTGAGATCCATACATGATCAATCCTAATCCATCGTTGGGCTATGTCCTTCCTAGAATATTTTTGTATGTGAATATTGGTTCATCGATTTTCGAATGAGATCTTGACACCATCCATTTTAGCTGTTAAACCTTAGTTCGTAAACATCATCTGCATCAATTATGAATCAAGTCATGAGTTTGAATACATCAGATTTGAAACCATGAGGGGTCTATTCTTTTCTTCATGCCAAGATTCCAAGGACAATATAAACCCTCAACACCACATTCCCTCGCCTTCACTCTGTGCTACCCTACTAAAGTCCACAATGACATCGTTGAATACCACAATGCCAATAGCAGGAAATCATGAGGGTTTGGTCTTTTATCCATGCGAAGCTTCCAAGGATGATATAAACCCTCAACACCACATTCCCATTGCATTCACTATGTGCTACCCTGCTAAATTCGACGATGACAAGATTGAATACCACGATGCCAATCGCAGGTAGTTTGACATGTTTTGGCGCCCACATATGGATTTTTAGTTTTTTTTTAAATTGGTGTAAAATGATTTTTTTAATCTAAGGTGAATAGATGATAATAAAAAAATGAGTACTAAATGACACATGGATGGAATGCAGACATTTTAGTTTTTAGTTTTTCAAATTTAGTGTAAAATGATTTTTTTCAAATTTTAATCTAAGGTGAAGAGATGGATAAAAAGAGTGAGTACTGAATGACACATGGATGGAATGCATGAAATATGAATTAAAATATTATCATAAGTATTTTAAATGACACATAGATGGAATGAATGAAATATAAATTAAAATATTATCATAAGTATTTTTCTAAGGAGATGAATCAAATAGATTATTTGTCTTAGCTTAGACACTAAATGTAAAAAAAAATCACTTGTTGTAGCTTGTTTGAATGAGACTTTAAGGAAAATTGTTTCTATAACTTTCCATCTCCTAGTATGGTACACCATAATATGGATTTGTAAGATTAATCATTTGTGTAGAACAATGATGAATAGATTTCTAACCCTCAAGAGAAATGATAAATTTTTCTTAAAGCTCATCAATTGCCATAAATAAATATTTAAGGGGGTGAGGAATGCTATTGAAAGTAACCTTACAGTGACGTTAACATAGACAATGAACTACAACCAATTGTACTATTTTCCTAGGAATCATAACGGTGGCCCTTCAATGAATAACCAATAATAATGGAATTTCATGACATGAACATCTTATTTAGGAAACTCATATGGCCTTAGACCCTATGCGGCCTTAAAGTGCATGGTCAAAAGTCACCACACATACTTATAAAATTAATTTTGGCTTATATGTGTTGCATGGTCACCATTACAAGTTTTCATGCACTGATGATGGTTCTTGATGGCTTAAACATGGTCAAAGGAGACACACTGATTTCTTACGATCTAAAAAAGGATTTTAGTGCTCATGGACCATGCACTTTGTATGAAACCACCATGAAATCCTTGTAAAGAGAATGTTTGTCCTACATGTATTGGAAGTGCGTCCTTGTAATGTGATCAATGTCTTAGGTTTTTGGAGGCTATTCTTGGCGTTATATGGGATGTTTTTGGGGACGCTAATTGGGACATTAATTTGGATGCTAATTGGGATGATAATTGTGATGCTAATTGGGACGCTAATTGAGGCCTTAATTGGGATGCTAATTAACATCAACTTTTAAAATGGGACGTTAATTGGGATGCTAATTGGGACACTAATTGAGACATTAATTGGGATGCTAATTGGGACGCTAATTAGGATGCTAATTGGGATGCTAATTATCGTACAAGTATTTACTTGGTTTACAGATCCATTGAGGGATAAAAAGTAGTGGTATCAACCTCAATTTTACAGCCTCAAAGTTATATCATGTTAATCTAAGTATATTTATAGAGGGATCATGTTTTTTATAAAATTTATAAATTAAAATTTATAAAAATGAAAAATTGAAACTCTTTTATGGATGAACTTCTTTACCTTTTTATCATAACAAACATCATTGATGTTTGAATCTAAATTAACAATATAGAAAAAATCCTCTTACTTTCCAATAACACCATATGATCATGTGCATATTTCGACTTGGGTCATTCACAAGATGCAATGAATTTCCTCCACTTCCTCTACATTTATTCTTGCAATCAAGGGAATTAACAACATTTAGTTACATTTTCTTTGGCTATATCTATTTTTTTTATCTTTACAGGAGAGGGAAAAATATCCATTGTTAAGTTTCAAGCATGGAATAGTTATGAAGATACACACGCGGTGAAATTTATATGATATCATTTCGTGGTAACAATAACACATAGGGTATGTAAATAAGGATTTATATTTTCACTTATGTATATGTCAGTTCCAATACAATATTAAAACGAATGCCTTGCATATAAGAATTTAAACTAAAATTATGAATGTAACTTTGAGGCTTGAATGCAACATATAAAAATTGAAATTACAATTATGAATGTAACTTTGAGGTTTGAATGCAAGAAATGATGAAGCCAATGAATACATCAATAACTCAACATGTAAAGGAAGGAAAACTAGTTCTAGTGTTTACACCAACACAGAAACATGCATGAACTACTACACTTTGAATTGAAGACCTATTTTATCTTTCTCCAATAACACAAAGTTGTCTACCTAATAATACTTGAGCACTCAAGAAACCAAGATTGATATGAATCTAGTCCATGATTTGGAGGTATAAATCTAGCACACAATTTGGACATTATTCGTTAGAAGTGGTTATGAATCATATGAATCCAGCCAGTGATTTGGAGGTATGAATTTATCCCACAATTTAGAGGTTATTCCTTAGCAAAAACTAGGGCTGATATGAATCCAACCCATGATTTCTGAGGTATGAATTGAGCCCATGATTTGGACGTATGAATCCATCCCATAGTTTTGAGGTTATTTCTAGGCCCACGCAAATAAAATAGCCCCCAATATTTATATTACTATGTCAAATTAAACCCCTCCCCTTGACTTCTTAATACGAGGAAATATATTTTTGATATTTTTAGGAGTATTCAAACCCCAAATATGAATGGATTTGATATGATATTGTCTCTCTAGTGAACCCCTAGTGGATCCATATTACTTTATCATAACAATCTATGAGTTCCCAATGAAATTAGCATCCACGACTGTCAGAATACTAGAAGTTTCACTGACTATCGTTAAAGCACCCATACCCTTGTGAAAAAAAACTAGAAATGGGAAATAATACACTATAGCTAGCTTTCCTCAAACACATTGGAAAGTATCTTTAGCTTCATAGGAAAAAAGGAAAAGTGAGATGGAGATGAGAATGACAACAATGATGTTTCCATATGAAGCTAAGGAGACTTCAATGTGCGTTATCATATTGCAAAACCCACATGATATTCATTGCAAACTATCGACAATCCTTCCTCTCCAAAAATGTCTCTGCAATTCCCAAGTTATAGTTTGTCTTTGTGTACATATCCTCATCAATCCTCGATACTATTTGCATCCAATATAATGCAAATAAATCCAAGTGTTGCCACATTCTCTTGCACTTTCGTAAATTGCATTTTCGCCTCCATAGGACCACCTATATCAATGAATTCATAAGGTGTTTCTTTTAACCTTAAAGTTCTACGCTTCTTAAAATCTAAGGTCGGAGGAGCATACCCATGAGTAAGATAAAACTTGATATCATCATACCCTTCAGAAAATGGAGCATGTTACCACCTAAGTTGTACTTAGTGGTTTTTGATCAAGTGAGCCTGGTGAACCGGACAGGGTTAACTTGTTCGGACTTCAGAGGACCTATGGAAGTACTTCTGGGAAGTGCTTGTTGTACTATATCACATGTTCATGCCCCATGAGGGAGTTGTAATAAATGTTCTAGAATGATAGTGTTTGTAAAAGACTCGGTCTCTTAGACTTCATTTGTCAATCTGATCAGCCCAGGGTGTTTTTTCCCTTGGTTATTATTGGTTGTTGAATAAACGACTGATAATTTCTGAGTTTTTCACTCCATACCTCCAAAGTTGGGGTGGTCGGCTTGGAATTTGGGCCTATTGAGGTTATTAGAGTCTATGTGTCAATGTATAAGCATGCTAGACATCATTTTTGAGTCATATGAACATTTCTAAGTCCCCTTAGGTGTTTTTCAATTTTTCAATTTTTCAGTTTTTTCAGTGTTTTTTATTAAAATTTAATTTTTCCAAAACTTAGGCTATTTTTTAATAGTTTAATTGGAAAAATTGATTTTGTAATAAAAGTGGGCCAAATAATCAATTTCAGTCATGTAGGTGCTCCTTTTCAAGCTAAGAGCACCATGTAAACCCATGGACCCACTATTTCCTAGTTTTGAGTGATTTTCCATCACTCAGGTCAGAAAGCCCCAAAAATCAATTATTGATTATTTTAATTAATAAAATGATGAATAATGGAGAAAATCCAAAATCAATAAATCAGTGGATTCTCAGCCGATTTGATTGAAATCAGTCAGATCTGAAGCAGATTGACTGGATCTGACAAATCTTTGACTGAAGGAGGTGATCAAATCAGATCCAGAGTTGATCTTGAGCATCCTTTATGGGGAATTTCACCCTCCTTCTCTTCTCAACACTTTTTGTCTCATATGGATGAGTTTTGGGCCGATGTGTCAGTGTATGGGTTGATGTGTTAGCCAGATCAGGCCCCCGGTTGACAAGTAGGCTCAGTCTAGCTTCAATTGTGCATTGATGAACTCTCCATCAGTTGATTTCACTTGATTCCATGAGTAATTTCTCCCCCCCTGGGATAGATGGCCTGCAAATTGTATATATCCCGCTGGAAGCTCCCTCTTCCAAGCTAGTTAGAGCTGGACTGAAGGGATTGCCATTGTAACTCTGTATTTGATCATTATTTGTGAATAAAGAAGATTTGGAGGCTATACTGTGTAGTGCTTTTGATTGTGTGGATGCTCAGTGTTATGCTACTGATGTGGTAGCTGTAACTTCTTGCCAAATTCTGTGTTGTTTCTGTGATTTGGCTTCAAGGATTCAGCTGAATCTAGTAAGGGTATAAACTAGGAAATCTAGATTGTTTAATCTTGTTTATCCATATGATGTATGCTCAAAAATCTTAGTTATATGCTTAAATAAAGTTATTTCTGCATAATCTCTCATTTTTGTTGCTTTATACATCCATATCTAGATCTCACGAGGTTTGTGCAGGCTTGTGTTATTTAGTTGCAGGTTCCCGATTGGATGAGGTTGTGGATCTAGATTGACTCCTTTCCTATCCAATAAGCTCAATATTCTGTCCCTCGGCACTCCACAAAAGGGCCTCCTTCCAGCTTGCTCCATTCAAGCAACGATCCGACCTTCTCTCCTCTTCTTCTCATTTCTACAAAAAAATCAACACTTTACCCGGTTACCATTTTCAGTTCATAGCTGTGATTTTATTTGGATCTGTTTCATCAAAGTAAAATATATATAGATCTAATATTTCATAGCTCATATCCTAGATCTTTCACTTAAAAATGGTATCATAAGCATCCCAGATCTAGTTGTAGGGAAATTGTCCTTTTTGCATGAATTTGAAAGAAAACTTGTAGATCACATGCATTAGATTTCCTTTCGCTGTTATAAATTTCAATATTCTGAAATATCAGTGCATCTTAATTGGCTGCACAAACAGCAGGCCAAGATCCCAAGGAAAGCTTGCTTTCCTTGGTTCCTTTTTCATCGGTTTAGCTAGTTTAATTTCATTATTTTTTGAGATAAAGTAGGCTGACCCAAAGGTACTCTTAAAGTGCTTTTGGACATTTTTTATTCTAACAAACTCGCTGTCCTTTAGCAGGTCTGACAGAGAATAAAGGAAGTTGCTTTCCAAAGTGGATTTTGGAGCGCTCAAATCCCCCCAGGGGTCTTTCTTTTGTCACAAAATTTGTAAAATTTTTGTATAACTGTAAGGTCTTGGTTTCAGCCTATATAAGGACCAAGAAAGTTCTGATTTATCAGTGCTTTGATATTGTAACTTTTGTAATAAAATCATTCTTTGAATAGGCTCTTTCGAGCCCATTCCCCATCCCCCCTGGGGGGATTTGCGTCGGTGTCTTTTCGTGCTTTTCCTCATTTCCTTTATTTTTTAAAACTAGCATTGATCTGATTTGCAGGGTAGTATACTTAATCTTGTTATTAATTCCATATTCCATATCTTACATTTCAAGTTAATCATAATACTTACCCCACGATTTCTCGAGTGACCCGAAAGGGGAAAGAGATTCGTGATAGGATTAATTAAGAAATCTGAATTGTTTATCTGTTTGTTTTCTTCTATATTTTGTTTATCAGCAACTTTAAAATTAACCCATCCTTGATTCCCCGATTGAGATCCACTTGGATCGAAAGAGGTTCTTGGAGGCTTTTCTTTTAAACAAGAACATCTGGTTTAAAACTTATTAAAATTTACAAGAATCCAATGTGTATGCTCTACACTTGGCTGTGGTTCGTCCGATCAGTCAAGCTGTATCAAAAGCACTTGGGTGACTAGCATAATTAGGACTCACTCTCCCCAATTGACAAACCATTAGGTGAAAATCCAACACCTCGATCGAACCTCTACGGTGGCAAAATACCCAAAGGAAGCAGGAACTTACTGAAAAGTGACCTCAAGGCACCAATCTCTGTCACACCCTAACGGGTGCATTACGAACAATAGCCCTAGAGACTCCATTTCAGCCCACATATTCCTTGCGGGTAGCCGTAAAGTTTTTGTTTTGGACATACTCCAAGTACTATTGGGTATATCTGGAGTCCCCCCTTAGCCTAATTTAATCAATTCATACTTCAATTTTAACTTAAAACATACCAAGATGCAATCGCAAAACATTCACTCCAAGCACATGCAAGCACATTGATCTCTTTGATTTGACTCCATTATTAAGGCACTGGTCATTTTTGCTTCATATATATATTGTTTATTAGTTGTGTGCTTTTGTGTGTTTATTTTCGTATCTTGTCATCTTCAATTGTCTATAGTTAAAATATTCAAACTCCTAAGTAACTGATTCAGTTTAACATCACCACACTAAGAAATCATCCTTAGTAGTTTAATAGGGTCTACCCCCCTTGGCTCCGTTAGGAGTTGAGCCTAAACGGAGGAGTCAATAACAAGGTGACAGCCTTGACTCGAGACTTGCCCCCAAGGACACACCGAGTGGCTTGAAGATTTCTGCCACGTGACCCAGGTGTGTGAAAGGAGAAAACACTTTTTGGCGCCGTTGCTAGGGATAAATCTTTTTATTCCCGAGTATGACTTAGCTTAAATTTTTTCTAAACAACTAAAAAGATAAAAACTTTTGATTGATCAAGTCTTTAAAAAACATAAAAATTAAAACTCGATCCATCTGGCGACTCCACTGTCTAACATCCCTTCAAGAATTTCTACCTGAAGAAAACGCCGACAATTTTTCAATCCTCTCCCTGATCCCGAAAGGTTTATTAGAAAAAAATTGAATAGGCAGACCTCTCGTAGAAACCTTAAAGATTTAGGATACCAATCCCTCTCAGATATCCATCACATATTTGTAGAGAGTCATGTTCACTAATATCAAGAAATGATGGAATTTTACAAACCCCTTGACTTTTCTCAGATAGCAGGTAGTCCTCATTACATTCTGAATGATGCTATCAAGGAGCTCCCCATGTTTCAGGGTAATAATGCCATCACTGCCAAGTCTCACCTCCGAAAGTTTGAAAAGTACCTGGCTAGTTATTGCAATGATGCTGCCCATGACCATGATGATGTCAAAATGACACTCTTTGCTTTATCCTTGGAGGATGATGTGGAAGAATGGTACTTCGACCTAGATGATGGTTCATATAAAACTCTTAGTGAATTCTTAGAGGGTTTTAAGAAGAAATGGGGGGAAAAGAAAGAACAAAGACATCTGCTTGCTGCCCTCCATAACATAAAGAGGATGGAGAGTGAAACCATTGATGAATTTAATACTAAGTTCAGGCGTGTGGTTGCGGACCTCCCTAGAGAAATCAAGCCAAGGGATGCCTCCATCCTCATATATTACATCGAAGCTTTCACTGGTGATTTGAGGTACCAGTTAAGGGACAAAGGGCCAGCCGATCTAAAAACTGCTCAAGAATTGGCCGAGAAAATAGAAAAGAATATGCAGTCTTCAGGAAAATCCAACATTCCATGGTGTAGACCTTGTGAACAATTCCACCAAGAGAGCACTTGTTATGTTGCAAATCAAGTCATGGAACCTGGACTTCCCGAGGTCAGTAATCAGAAAACAAATTCAAGCGAGTCTGATCATATATACATGGTAGGCTAGGCCTACCCTTTGTCACCATCTAAACAGTACAAGCCTAAGGATGAAACCATTGCAGAATCTTATAGTGAAACTTATGATGAAAACTGTAATATACATGATGGGACTCCTATGTGTTCTCCATATAATGATGACAGTCTAGAAGGTTTACTACCTTGTGACCTTTTCTTTGAAGAAGATGAGTATGAAAATGAGGACAAGTATAGCTTGGAGCATGATACAAGTGACAAAGACTCCCTTATCCCTGACAAAGATATTGATGAGGAGTCCTGGACATTCATGGAAAATCCAGTCTATTACATGAATAAAGAGGAAAATAATGAACCAAAAACTTTTGATGGTTTTGTTGATTTTTCTATCTATGGCATATCTAAAGGAGAGAGCATGGACCATGTGGCTTTGGAAAACTTTGATATCAAAAAGGAGCATGCAATTTATCCACATGATCAGCCTGAGCCATATATCAGTATCAGTAATGAAGACAAAGAAAACTTGATATCAGAACCTAATATCAGCAATGGGGAATCCATCACATCTAACATAGATGATGGTGATGACTATTGGGATTTTTGTGGATATCTTTTTAAGAATCCTATCTATGCTATATACAACGAGGGGAGTGTCTATTTAGAGATTTGTGGAAGTCCAATCTACTATAATTCCATAGAGGGAAGCATGAATCTGGAGACCTTGGAAAATCCTAGTATGGAAAAGCAGCATTCAAAACTCTTATATGATCATTCAGAGTCATATCATGCAGAGCCGGACAAGGGTATTAGTAATGAAGACATGGAGAAGCAGTTTTGTGAAAAGACGGATGTGATGCAGTTATTAGAATATCAGTCTCAACTATCATCTTCACATATAGAGTTTTCTCATGACTTGGAGCTGCTTGGGGCTTATACAGTGAATTATCATCTGGTAAGCCTTGATGATCAGTATGATGGTGTAGTCAATCTGCGTCATCATTCCAATTTGTATATCAACCCTATCCAGTCATGGATAGAAGTAGCCTGGGCAAGCACTTACCAGTTTGGGAGGAAGTTTGACTACATTATTCATGCCTATGATTTCCCATCCATCCCGCCCCTTCTGGATCATCACGCAGGTTTGCATTTTCTGAATAAAGTATCCTTACTTTGGCTGGTAACCAAAGACAAGGAAATTTTATTGGATTTCTGATTACACTTAACCCATTTTATATCATGCTTAGAGTAGGAAAATAAGCTCCTTGAAAGAGAGCATTTAATTTCTGCATTTCTATTTTATACTTAGCTATAATAAAACTTTGCTTCTTTTATTTAGTTACATTTATTTTTGTTTAAATGAATCAGCTTAATGGTTCTTTTGGTTTTTTATAAAACTTGTGCTACTGAGGTTTTTCTTGTCAAGTTGAGATGTTTTTACAGGGTATATAAACCAGAGATTCTGGTGTTCTCGTATCCTCTCCTTGCCTTAAAGACCAGATTGAGCACATGTCCCACAGTTGGAGCCAGAATGTTACCACCTAAGTTGTACTTAGGGGGTTTTGATCAAGTGAGCCTGGTGAACCGGACAGGGTTAACTTGTTCGGACTTCAGAGGACCTATGGAAGTACTTCTGGGAAGTGCTTGTTGTACTATATCACATGTTCATGCCCCATGAGCGAGTTGTAATAAATGTTCTAGCATGATAGTGTCTGTAAAAGACTCGGTCTCTTAGAATTCATTTGTCAATCTGATCAGCCCAGGGTGTTTTTTCCCTTGGTTATTATTGGTTGT
>LPNX010862825.1:61060-75655 GCA_001517045.1 Pseudotsuga menziesii | reverse complement strand
TCCTCCCATACTAAGATGAATCACTATTCATGTTAACCACCATCATCATCATCATCCAAACTTTAAATATATGTATTATTCATATTGAGATAAATAAAACGTAAGTAAAATATTGCATAATAAGCAAAATATAATACAAGATGTTTTTATATCAAGCCAAAAGATAATAAACTATAATACTTAAAAAACATGTATGTATAATTATGACACCACACCTATCATATATATATATATAGTTAAATATATCATAAATCTTAATTTTAACTATACAAATATACATATTTTTATATTAAGTCTAAATATAATTAATTATAATATAGATAAATACATGATATACACCTACTTATCATTCAAATTTATATAAGAATATTTAAATGGTTAAATAAATCATAAATCTTAATTTTAAATTTTTAATGATTATTGCATAATAAAATGAATGTCTCGTCTAAGCTCATAATAAAATGAAAGTCTCGTCAAAGCTCATGTTATAATAGTAACGAAATAAAGAATTGAAAAAAAAAGTTTAAAATTAATAATGTTTCAAAATATATTTAAATATATATATATTGAAACATCTTAATCATGTTTATATAAAAAGTATAAATTAATAATGTTTCAAAATATATTTAAATATAAATATATTGAAACATCTTAACCATGTTTATATAAAAAGTATGAGAAGTAAACAATAGAATAACAAAAGTAGTATGAGAAGTAAACAATAGAATAACAAAAGTAGTATGGTGTTTTATTGTTTTCCTCTGCTAGAAAAAAAAATTGATTTTTAAAGTGTAAAAAATATATATGTTTTCATGTGAGTTAAACAAAGCGGAAACAATGACGGTTCCTATTATAAGTAAGGAGACAAAAAGAGATAGAGACATGTAAACAATAACAATTCTCAAAGGCTAGCAACTAAATTGTTGTGATCATAGCAGGTTTTGATGGGTTACAAACACTAACAGAGCTCACTATTGCTGCACTTGTAGAACTGAATGAGCTGAAAACTGCCAAGTCTTATATTAACAACATGTTTTACATAAGGAAAGAGGGTTTGGGATCCCATTCAACTAAACCCTTGCAAATACAGAAGCAAGAGGGGTTTGGGTTTGAACGAGATATACAGTAACAAAAGGAAGGAGGGTTGGGATTAGGAAATAATTTATTTGAGTTTGTTGGAAGGAGGTGAGACAGGGCTTCATCAGCCTCAAGATGAATCAAGGTTTCTTTAATTCTTGGTTCTAATTATGTGGCAAAGTTGAAAAAAATAAAGAAAGAGAGAAAAGAATAGCACATAGAAATTATTAGAACAAGAAACTCCATAATACATCAAATAGGTGGAGGGAGGATTAAGGCTCACGAAGGGGACGGTTAGGATTTTAGAGCCACCAAAGTTTAGGGACATAATCACCTAAGAATGGTGGATGAAGAAACCACCTCCTCAAATGGCAGTTCCCATGGGACATAATCATCCAAGAATGGTGGATGAAGAAAGAAAAAGAGAAAAGCACAACATAGAGAAAATAATTACCTGCAATTAGAAGAAGAAGAAGATACAACTGCATAATGCATCAAATTATTTTATTGTTCATAGGGAAATGATCTCGATGTACCAAAAGAGAATTGGAAAGGTAAGTTGTGTCTTTGAAGTTGTTGCTACAACAAATGATCAATTAATTGCCTCCAGTCCAGTCTTACCTCCTCTATTACACACATACTCAGACACAAATGCCCAACGCATGACACACTCAGAGTACCTAGGCTAATCACTCACATAGATAGAGCTATAGAGAGAAATGGGAAGGAGGAAATCTCACCTCCATTCCAATCCTTCCTTCGCCTCTATTACCCATAGACTGAGATAACGAACCACTCACACAGACAGATAGAGAGAATTGAGGAGGATTAAGTGCCAAAAAGTCTTCCTTCCTTTTTAATATTGTGGACTTCCTTTCAACGAATAGTATGTCTAATAGATTTTACTTGGATAGCTTTTCTTGAAAGTGTTTTGTTGAATAGATTTTCTTGACAGCTTTTCCTTGGATAGCTTCTCCGATAGTCTACTTAATAGCTTTTCTTTGGATAGATTTTCTTGACAACTTTTCATTGGATAGCTTTTCCTTCCACTCAAACCATTAATAGATGAGCTAAGTAATGCCTTCTCTTTAAAGGAGAATCTTAAACCGCCCTATGCCACCCCACCCACACACCACATTAATCAAGAAAGATTATAGAATGGAATTCCAAGTTAAAGAATACTCTACGTTAATGGAGGCTTTCTAAATAGTATTATTTATCCGTATTAGTTGTATGTGTGTGTATATATAACTGCTTACAGAATCGGTGTTGTAGTTGTTGAATTGAATGGGAAATTCATCAAAAGAAGGGAAGAATATCCTCATATTCGATTTCGATGGAGGGACATTCAATGTTGTTGTGCTTAATATTAAGCACAATATTTTTGAGGAGGTATCCATCTAGAAAGTGAGGACTTTGACAATAGATTGGTTTTCCATTTTGTGCAGGGATTGCAAAAGAAATACAAAATCAACATATATGGTTGCGAGGGGTCCAAGAGGTAACTATATTTATGTGTGGAGGCCATTGTGGTAGTACCCTGTCTTCAAGAAAACCAAGACCTTCATTCAAAAATAAAGAGAGCAGATGAATATTGATTTATTTGAAAAATACATTGAAATCTCCTAAGTCTCTCGTTAGCAACATGTTTTACTCTTTGGTGTTCCTACATCAATATCTACAAGCATCTCTCTGTATTTTTCAATACCGATACATACTTTTCCCATGGTCTCACAAATAAATATGTTCTGGTTATTAAATTATAGTTTAAATATAGGGATCTAGAACATAGATTTTTCAGTTTTGGGTGTAAATGATGAGGTCTAGTTCTAACCTCTCTATTTTTTTTCTCTTTTTTGGCTTCCAAGCATCGATTATTGTTAATAATTCTTCTACTTCCTTGCAGAGCATGTTGATGAGGGAAAATAAAAACACTTCCTTGTAATTCTAACCAAAGCTTACTGTTTTAGTAGATATATCAAGATGTTTTCCTCAATGAATTGAATGAGTTGGCAATTGTTTTTTCTCTCTGAATTCCTTTTGTGGCATGAACTATGGTCTTCAAAACTTCAGAGAGGTTTTTCTGTTCTTCCTTTAGGAAACTGTGAGATGATACTATTACATTGTAGAGCACGCTGATGAGGAAAAACAACAACATTATTTCTACTTGTACTTCTAACAAGACTACAGAACTGTTTCTACTTCCTTGTACTTCTAACCAAATCTTACTATGTTAGTAAATTTATCAATATGTCTTCCTCACCCTACTGTAATGAATTGAATGAGTTGGATTCCTCTTGTGGCATAGACTACAGTCTTCAGTATCTCTAGACATGGTCTTTAGTACTTCAAAGTGGCTTTTCTGGTCTTCCTTCAAGTGATACCACAATGCATTACTATCAGATTGCACAACATTTTGATGTGGAAAAATATCATCAATACTACAAAACTGCTTCTGCTTCCTTATATTTCTATACAAAGCTCATTAAGCTATGATAGATATATCAAATGTCTTCCTCACCCTAGCTACAATGAAATGAATGAGTTGGCATTGCTTTTACCTTTTCGGCTTCCTCTCTTGACATGATCTTTGCTACTTCAGTGTGGCTCTTTTAGCTGAATCGGATGGTTTTCATCTCCAATTCATTTTTGGTGCAATATGTGCAATGCTCGTTTTGGTATTCCATCAAGCTAGTGTGTTTGTCTTGTATTTGGTCTTAGATGGATGGCATGGTTTCCATTTACGATACACATAAATTGGTCTATTTTGTGACTTGAAGGAAACTTTGAGGGTATATTTTAGTTTCATTCATTTACAGGTAATGCTATACAAAGCAGTGTATTTTTTTACAAACAATCCTTGATTTTGAACCCTCTTTGATCTTTCATTCTTTCTGGAATCATTTTTGTTTAATCTCTTTCACAATCCACTACTTTTCAAGCCCGATATGATCTTTCAATATTTCTGATATTACTATCATTCTAACACATCAAGCCCTCCTTTAAAAGAATGATGATGATATAGGCTTCACCTTTGACGAAAATATTACTTCAATATAATGCAAATCCGCATCTATTCACTGTGTATTGAGGTATTTTTTAGAGCATTAATATCATTTGAAATTGTTGGTAAAAATGACTTTCTTTTCAAGGCTTATTATATTGCATTTTAAATTACATTTTCCCATGTTTCAAAGCTAGGTTTGGTTGGTAATAGCTATTGTTTATAAGGAAGACCCCTTTGGTAAATTACAATATCACTATTGCTACTACAACAAATAAGTGTTTTCATTGCCAACATCATTGAGCTTACAAATTGTAAAATTAAATATTTTCTTAGCTGTTGTACCTATCTACTATAGACCTTTATCATCATAAGATTTTAGGAGTCAGTCGTTATAACCTCATTGATCAATGTTTCCTTTAGTCACTACTAGTAATGTCCCTATGGGACATCCAAACTAGGTCAATCTGATTAACATCATTTTGGAAAGCAGCTATGAGTTTGATGATAGTATTACAGTGTCCCCTACAAGCCTGATCACTTGGTCTCTGGAAAGCAGCTATGAGTTTGATGATAGTATTATAGTGTCCCCTACAAGCATGATCACTTGGTCTCATTTACATCTAAAATTGATTGGAAAACTTTGTATTGATCTGAGCTAATTGATCAAAGGTGTACTATATACTAATAATTTGTACTCACTAATTCATTGATTAAACTAAATCCATCTATATCTCTCTATCACTTACGATATCAGCCCTCAAGATACTCATTTAAAATTTTACATCGACTTATCTAAAGAGTATGGTTTTGTTCACATCTCGAGGGTACAAGCATCAGCCTTAGTTGATTAAATGACAATCATGTGGTAAGCACACACACCATTTCATTGTTTGAATCAATTTACTTTACCTATTTTGAGACAATCATCTCGAATTTGACTTAGACCCCTTTGGAGACTTCAACAAAGTTGCGTTTGTCATTCATACTCGTTGTTGAAATGTGAGAAAATCCTAATCACTTATTGTGTATGGGATACTGACACCCTTGAATTTGGTAACTCTGTAGCAACACTCTTACTAATCATTTTTTTTGGATAACACAGACTTACTTCACCTATTGACATTTCAAAAAGTATATTGACTTAGGTAAATCATTGGTTGGAGATTATTACCTTTACATAAAATACACTCATGCCATTTACCGTCAAATACTACTAGCAGATTACGGAATTTAGAGCTTGTGTTTTCTAGGTCAAATTCTTATTTTTTGTTGAATTAAATTTTTATTAGGAGTTGTTTTTTTGGAATGTTTAGATAAGTATCGCCAAAATTATCCCTTTATAAACCTAAAAGTGTATAACATTGCAATAAGTTTTTTATTTTGCATATTTTAATATTAAATTGGGCTTGCATTTTTTGCTTAGAATCTGGTTCTGGAAAAACCTCATTTGATATTTCAATTGTAATTATACCAAATGATTGATATGAAGATGATCTAAAAGTGGCTTGTTACCTTATGATTTGTTAATGAATTTTAGGTAATGAATCTTAGTGTCTTCGGTTAAAATGAAAATACATTGAATGAATAGAGTTAGTAAACACGGTTATGATGATTTGGTGAATACTTTGATATGATGCTTGACTGATATATTTGTGTGAATACCCTTTGAAAATACTAGATTTGCCTTATTCATCTTACACTAGTATTACACTACTAAGCATATTTGAGTCATCTAGTGATTCATATATGAATGATCTTGATAATCATAGGTGACTAAAGCCATCAACTAGCACTTTGATTTTACTGATTATATTGTCATTAATATGATAGAGACCTGTTGAGTCTCTAGTCCATTAATGAGTCTATTACATCCATTGATGAGTTTATTACAAGCATTGACGACATTTGTCATTGACTTCATGCAGTTATGAAGTTTTTCGAGCAGCCAAAGCATCCTCATGAGAAAAAGGCAAAAGACAAATTTAGGATTGTTAGTTTGAAAGTCAAAGAAGGGGTTGAATTCACTTCAGAACTGGTAATACTAGTGCATTTTGCTGTTGGTCAATCAATTCAAATTATACTATCTAATCTTTATGATTCAAATTATAGTTTATGAACTCTTTTTTGCAAAAATCAATAAGTTATATTCCTTGTCTTGTAAAATCAAAATCCCTTGTTGTCTACCCTACTGAAGTTTGATGAGCATAAGGAATTAGTGGTAGTGAAAAGAGTTTTGTAAGTAGTGTTTCTGGATCCACAATGTCCTTGTTAGGTAAAAATATTACCGGGCAATAACTAACATGTTTTTAGTTCATCTCATGCTAATCATCATCAGTTTTTTGTTTGATTTTAGCTTGTTAGATTTTAGGAAAGTTGCAAAAGCTCCAATTTCCTGTAGAAACCTATGATAATCTACATATGGGAAAATATTTTGGCTTATCTGGTAGTATCTCTGTCTAATCTTAATCATAATTAATCGAAAACTCCATGTATTTTTCTCTGAGTTCCACTATAAATCTTGTTTAGTTGGATTGTGAAGGATCTATAAAAATTGAAGAAACATCTTGCAGAAGCTAAAGCTCTCAACCATGCACGGAAAAAGCAACACTCCAAAATCAACAGCTCGAGCAGAATATGTTCTAGATGAATGGGTAAGAACAAGTTCAATTGTTGATTTACCCAAACAATTGACTTTTGTTGCCAAATGCACAAATCTTGAAGACTTCCAACTTCTTTTGTGTTGTAGAAAGAGAAAATGGGGAAATATCTATCCAGGCAACAAGGTGAAGACTTTGTATGAAACAGATGTTTTTTAGAAGCTTTGGGGGCACATAAAATGGTATTCTTTGCCTAGTTGCAGAGTTACTTCCTTATTAGATATCAAATGTAAATGGAGGCTCTTTGAGAGAAAATTTGAATGTAATGCAGTTCATCATTGTTATCCAAGGCTTACATTGATTAGGGTTACAACTATTACTGATACATAGTCTTCAATATGTGTCGATTTTTGCAGTATGCCAATTCTCGCAATTTAGGCATAAACTTTTACTCAGTCCATGCTAGATAACGCTGCATAAATTGTCTATATTTTACTTTTAGGGGTTGGAATCAAGGGTTGAATTTTATTTACTTTTAGGGGTTGGAATCAAGGGTTGAATTTTATCTAGTGTCTCATGATAATCTTTTGTGATTTTAATCAACCATCTAAGCTATGAAAGGGATGGTTGTTTTGAATCTTATTCACTAATCGATTTTAATACATTTGGATTTATTTTTCACTTTTTGAAAGAAGTGTTTTTTAAATGGTTCCTTCCATTTCATACAGTAAGGTTGCTAAGTTGTTAATAGACTTGCATTTTAAAATTGCAAAATAGGACACGCTTTAGTTACTTTAAGCCATACTTCGGTTACTTCAAAAAAGTAGCTATTTTCTGAATGGTAAATTTTACATCAAACTCTATCCAAATCAAGGGAACCATGGATAGATATACTCATATCATTAATTTTGATTTTTTGAGTGATAGATATACTCTCTAATATAAGTTTGATAGGAAAAAGAAAAACACAGAACTGATTGTATTAGTTCAATGCTGAAGCTAATACCCAAACTAAAGTAGGCAAGATAACTTAATCTCAGTTGAAGGGATAATTCTTGAAAGCATTCCTTCTCATGGTTCTCTACCTCCAAAAGTTAAAATCATTTCCAAATGAATGCGTGAAAATGTTCATCTTTGTTCTTTTCCTCCCAAGGTGTGCCCTTCATATGTAGCCACATGTCAGGTACTTGAATAAAGTTCCCTTGATTATTGAAATTATGTTTGAACTCTTTTATTGATCTACCTTTTGCTTCATGGATAAAATTCATAAAAAAATATCTACTTTTCTGTAGTAGAAAGGCCCACTAGTAGGCACATCATCTTACTTTATGTGTTTTCTAAGAAAAAAATTGTCATTCCAGAATCCAAGCTGTTGTGAGAATTCAACTTGAACTCTTGTAGTGTTTATAATTGTAAAATATAAAAACAAAGCATCAATGCACGAGATAACTAACAGATATTGGGATGGTTATTTGCATTTGTGTCCCTTCTCTTAGTCATACTAAGACATCAGTTTTTAGGAAGGGAAAATATTGTAGGGTTGTCTTCTTAATCACAACTCAGAACAATCATGAGAGTTGATTCCTCCAAATGAGCAGTGTATATAAGGATAATCAAAGTCAGATAAACAATCTTCTCTGAGTTTTGCAAAATTTCAAATATTATGTCTAATGTAATAATTGGTAACAGGTCAGCATTACTTCCACAAGGAGCAATCTATCATAATACATGTACTAGGAAACTAAGTAGTCATGGTTTATTTTGTTTGTAGGAAAATACAGCAAACACACACACACATTGACACAGAAAACTTCTATTCTATAGTGTCTAACAAAAGGAAATCCCATTGTATAGGGTCTAACACATATATCGTCAAAAAACAATCATTCCCTACAACTACCCTTGTTTTCTTGGTCTAGACAAACAAACAAGGGGAAGCAAGCTTGGTGAGGTTTGAACCTGGGCCATGACTATGACAAGCACTCTACTTTACTGCTAGACCATTGTCTGTAGACTATAGAGTTTCATTTATTATTTCTAATGGCTTGTTAAAGTGGAATAACTACAGTTTTTGAGTCTTGACAAGAGTTAGGCAGAAGCCATAATCACATCGATACTTAGAAATAGTTACAGTCGCGACAATAACTTCACCCTAACTCTAACCGTACCTAGCTTGCAGAAGGTTAAATTAATCTTCAAAAAAGACTGTAATGGGATAACCAAGTTAGTGTCCACCTGTGCAACTGCCACTGTGATGGAGGTACGTCACCCTAGCCTTGCAGCAAAGGGAAAGACGAAAATCTTTCATGGATGTACCCTATAAATAAGTGGGATAATCAAATCCAAAGTGAAACATAAATTGTGGGGTCACTGGGTTTTAGTTGTCAGGATACTATATACTTATAGTATATATCATTACTTATAGTATATATCATCGTAGGGAAATATAAATGTCTCCATGTCAAGTTGGTTCAACTCCATGACATAATGTCAATTGCAACGGGTGTAGGCCTCACCACATACCATTTAAAGGGTATTAATATTGTCCCAAGCAATTGTGTTGTACTAAAGGAAAAACATACTCACATTGTAACTGCTTATTTGCTGCTTAATACATACCGAGTTGCCATGGTCAATGTGTCAAAGAAAATTTATTCAAAACAATTTTCCTTGTGTCCATCATTAAATGGATGCTTCACAAAAGTTTATCCTTTGAATCACCCATCCATAGCCAAATTCGAATTACAACAACTTCACAAAAGTTTATCCTTTGAATCACCCATCCATAGACAAATTCGAATTACAACAAACCACTGCAATCTTTCCTCCCAAGCTCCCTCATGTTGTCATCTTTACCCCCTTTCACAACTGGATTTTACTAGTAGGTTGTAAAGTAAGTGAAGATTCCTCCTTTGACAGGAACACCATAAAAGCATGGGTATGAAGGGCCTTTGACAAAGCTACAATCCATGCTATAGAGACCTTGCTTCTTAGGGCTAGAACTGTTGGTTCTAGTGCCCAGGAATTGTTGTTGTTGGTTCTAGTACCTTGCTGCTTAGCAGAAATTGAAATTTGTATTTCCTTTCTCATATCAGAAAGAAAAAATAAAGGAATAACATGTTACAAATCATCATTTAAAGATATAGCTCGATAAAGAAAATAAATATCGAAGCAAACTAAGTCTAATAAGGATTTAGACCAAACAGAGATTCACACAAGTACCAAATAGCTTTCCTGTAAAACGGTGTTAGCGTGCAAAACAACAAACCAAAACTTCACATGAGAATATTGTCTTAAGTTTCTCAAAAGGCCCTATGGTTTCCAAGAGGTTTCCCAAGCGCTCCATGGCTCAGTTTTAGCAATTTTGACTTCTATGACATGTGAAAGACAACTTGCATAGAGTGGAATATAGGAAACTAGGAAAATAAGACAAAATCGAATTAATTAATGTCTAAGGTAGGTAACTATGGGTTGCGAATATTGTCTTAAGTTTCTCAAAAGGCCATAATAAATAGTACATGAAAGGTTGAAAACAGTTAATGATATAATAAACATCAAAACTGGAAGAAAGAATAATACTTCAAAGATTTCACAACTGAAAAATGAACAGTGTTGAATAAATCGCTATGAATTTGTTGGGTAGAAAATAGAATTTAGAAAGCATGAATGAAATTTTTTACCCCAAAGAATGGATACGAAACATCTGGTAAGCAATAAAATAGGATTTCAACCAATTACTAGAGTTCAAATGCAGAAACATAGAATATTTCATCACTATGCATGAAACAAAAAAAAGGAACAAATAAAAATAATGCATGTCAACTGGAGCCAGAACCTATGTACTAATCAAGGAACAATTAAAAATAATGCATGTTTCAAAATTATCAAGGCAAGGATAAGATCGTCTCCAAATAATAAACATGCAGTTCCAAAATGATTCAATCTGAGTCATATTACATTTTGGTACAGTGCATGCATGGAAGCAATTCTTGATAATTGTCTTTGCATCATCTTTGTATGCAGAATCAATAATAAAATGTCGAAGAAAAAAATGATCTGTCAAAATAGAAGAAGGGTCTTTTGAGCCTAAAGTAGGGAAAACCAAGTAAGAACAACAGAATATTGAGACAAATCACCTTTGAAATCCTTTTGGAAACTGCTAGAATGACATTAATCAGTAGACAAGAAATAGTTAGCATACAAGGTGGCAATCTTACACATCTTTAAGATGATGCCATCCATGGTATTGTTAAAATAGTGAGTCCAAGTGGAATCATATAAGTTGGTCCACATCTTTTAGATGCCTCAAAAGCTATATATAGGACTAAAGGCATTCCAATTCCTTGTTATTATGTTCTTGTGTTGTCTCTCTCTAAGTGATGGCATCACTTTGACTTCATGCTGAATTGGTTTCATTCATATTACGAAGAAGGGGGTTTAACTAATTAAAGAATTTTTTTCATTTCCAATCAGAAAGACCATGGTATGATCTTACCTTGACCCTGACATCCTTAGGCATACTTTTCAAACATACATTATACATATACCAGGTCCATGTAATTTCTTGCACTTTACTCATGAAGAAAAATAGATATTTAAATCCATAGTTGATAAATGCCACGCCTTAGAATCTTAATGATGGACAAATTTAACCACTACCAACAAATAGTTTGATAAGGTATGCATTGACAATCCACTGGAAATCCTACCATGAGCATCTAGGACACATTGAATCAGATATTTTTTAGGGATTTTTTCCATTGTTGCCAACTAAAAACCACATATAAGAAATAAGGCAAGGCTAAACATGCTGCTACAATTTAGCTAAGCTTCAAGCAAATAAATTGAAGCATTTAATTAAAGGATTAAGTTCACTTGAAAATATATAAAAAGGCCAGTTATTTGTTTCTTTCAAGTCGTGATTGTTTATGATTCCAATGCAATAAAACAAACCTTTCTATTTGCATCAGCAACAAATTTGTCTGCAATTATTACATATGTTGACGGTAAAAGAGAAACACCCTTCTCTTTAGCTTTCTGCATGAGGACCAGAGAAAGTTCAATCTTTTTTTTTTAACAATGGAGGATCCAACTTTGAGCACTATAAGTCTCTTCAAGGGCTGGATGTTCCTCAATCTAGGTCTCTTCAATGATCTTAGAAAGTTTTCTTAGGGCTCCTTCCCTGCAATGTGTCCCACTTTCCCTAGAGCTTTTTCTCAAGTAATCCTAAAAAAATGGATCTAATTACCAAATCAAAGGGGATGCTCAACAAGGAGGTGAATCAAATCCTCATAAATTGGATCTTATAGATGCATGCACCCCTACAATATTGATCTCCAACAACATGTGCAACAGATGTTAGAACAACCCCCAAAAGCTAGGGTGCTCTCTAAATATGTGCTTGATCCATGCACCCCAAAGATGATGTGTCATTGGAATGTGTGCAAGGGGGAGAGTGCTCCTCTTTCAAACTATATATTTTCAACAAAATATACCATGTAAAATCCTTAGCACAACCTTATTCATGGTAATTCCTCTCCACAAATGAATGACAAATATCCATGTCTCATGCACAGCACTCCAATACATCAAAGATAGGTGGTATACATTCAAGTAAAAGTCACTAATTGAGATGGAAAATAATCCTCTTTTCTACTCAAAGCAAGCATCTACAATAGCTAGAAATTTGATATTTCTAGTTCTCATAATATCCATCTCATGTTGTATAGGATTCCCCTTTACTCTCTTTGATGTATAACTAGGGATCCAATAGATGTTTTGTATGTTTACAACTTGGAACATTGAAGCAGTTTTTAGGACCATGGTAAAGACCCATTACGGTCTTAGTATAGCTTTCATTATACTCGAGCATCTCAGTGATGAAAGATCAAGTAGGTCGTGGAGTACATATCATTCAAAAAATCTATCAACACAAAACAAGTCTTTAATTATAAAGGTAACAACACTACATTCCTACAAAGGAAATCAAAGGTTATGTGGGCAATTATGTTGATGTTGATGGTCATGCTCATCATAGTGTTAAAGTATTGTAACTTCAGATGATAGTCTAGATGTATTGATTGTATTCCTCCATCAAAAGATTAGTTTGGTCATGCAAGAGTCATTGAAAGAATTAATGTAAACCTCTAGATGTAAGTCGGGTCAATAGTACCTAAGTGTCAATATAATAAATGTTATTTTTAGTGTCTTGCTAGACAAGTCGGCCCTGTTAGATCTACGTCAAGTCAACTGAAGAATATAAATAAGGAGGCACTCCCCTTCATTTGTACACACTCTCTCAAGGAAGTTTTGCAAGAAAAAGAAGAACAAGTGCGCTAGAAAGAAGACAGAAGCGGTTGTCTGGGTCTTACACTATTTTGGTTGAGTTCTATACTAAGAAAGTTTTACAGGGTTTTCTCCCTTGTCATAGTTTCCCCGAGGAAAATCTTTGTGTTCTTATGTTTTTGTGCTTGTTGTTCTTTCAGTGATCTTACTAGCGACAATTTGTTTTAAGATATCATCTAAGCAATTTAAGAAAACTTAACATGGTATCAAAGCCACCCTGAAAGGAAACACTACAAAATTAGGGTTTGTTACTCCGAACAAATCCCTCGAGAAATCAACCAGAAAAGAGGGCTCACTCAACTCACCCCTGAAGAGCGTATCTTTCTGTGAAGGCAAAACTAGATTCCAAGAAGTTTCAGTTTTGGACCAGTTTCACTACTGTCGAGACAAACTAGGGCTTCAGTTTTCCTGAGACTCCATCATCAATCTCAGAAAAAGCAAGATACAGTCTACCTCTCACTAGGGAGGCGCATCTTTTCCATCTCTCAACCCTACCAATGATCCCAATTGAAAAATTAGGGTTTCTGCATCAAACCCTAGGCCATCCAGAAGGAGGTCAACCATAAGTTGTTTTCATTAAGTGAGTAATACTCCTCCTTATTCCATTTGAAGTTCTCATTCTATTAAAGATGACAAAGAATACCAAGCTAGATGAAAAGCTTGAAGGTGATGAAAACTTCAGAGTATGGAAGTATAGGATCATGCTCATCCTTCAAGAAAATAATCTAGAAAGATTTGTAAGGGAGGAAGTGAAAGAACCAAAAGAAGTTGAATCCAATTCCAAGTATAAAAAGGATCTATTAGAAGCCATTTGTGACATGGTTGAAGAAGTAGAAGTTGTAATGACCACCTTGAATGGTCTTTCAAGAGATTGGGAAGCCGTTATCCGAGGAATTTGTTCAAGAAGGAAACTCACCAAGTTTCGAAGGTTATGGGAAGAATGTGTTCAAGAAGAAGAAAAAACAGCAACCAGAGAAGAAAAGCTAAATGACAATGAGGATCAAGCCTTGACAATTCATACCAAAGGAGAGAACAAAAGGAAGAGTCGCGATCATCCTCCTAGAAAGACTCAAGGGTTTAAGAAGTCCAATAAAGTCTTCTCAAATTATGAATGATTCACTTGTCACAAGCTGGGACACATTGCTATCAACTGTCCCATGAAAGCAGAAAAAGTCCATGAAGATGAAAGATGTATTGTATGTCCCAAGACTAAAGAAGAACCTTCTTTCTATCTCAGCCTTATACAAGAAAGGCTTCAGAGTTTCTTTTGTGGATGGAAAGTTCTCATGTGGACAAAAGGAAAAACCATATATGATGCAATAGAAATTGGAGTTGAAGAAGGATTACTCTACAAATAAAAGGGACATGTAGATTCAACATTAATGACTAGTACCATAAGCCCATGTGAGCTATGGCACATAAGGCTTTCTCATTTACACTACAAAGCATTTCCAATTGTGAGCAAGGTTGTGAATGGTCTACCAGAAATTTAGATAGATCATGAAGTGTGCAAAGGATGTGCACAAGGAAAAAATACTAAGAACCCTTATCCAAACAGTGACAGTAAAG
>LPNX010862825.1:12863-58368 GCA_001517045.1 Pseudotsuga menziesii | reverse complement strand
TCCAACTTCTAATGAAAGCATCCATCACAATGATGTTATCATTCAAAATACCTCCTATCTTCCTCTTGCCAGAACAGTTATTTGCTCATCATCCGTGGATATCCTAAATTGCATTACATTATCTCAAATAAATGGTTGAGTAAATATCCGAACATCACGTAGAATTGCATTGTCTCAAGGATAAAAAAGAACATGCATATACTCTGCCAAAAAAACCAATCTGCTGTACGAATTGGAGGAAATTTCGAAGGCTATATCTCATTTGGACATGCTATTCCTTCAGCCAAGGTGTTATCTCCTATATCCACTCGAAAAGTTATCTTTGAACCATTGAACTGCAAAAACATAGAATTAAACACAAATGAAGGAAAGGAAATTTTGTTAGTTTGGGTTGCCATGAATCTTGAAAACGACAGATTGAAAATATGGATGCAGATAAGTGAAGAAAATCATTTAACTTTTTAACCAAGTATGCCATTACAGTTGAACAAGAGTATTTAACTTTTTAACCAAGTATGCCATTACAGTTGAACAAGAGTATGACCATCATTTTCCCGCTATTGGTATTAATTTCATTGTAAGTTTAAAATTTATCAACTATTTGTATACACTCTTTGAAAAGGAAAACAAAAGTTGATGAAACCTAGATTAGTGTTCCTAGATGACCTATTATGCCCTTTAATTTGAATGCATGCCATTGGAAAAGTCCGACAACATGGTAGGATGAAGGGTATTTCACATCTTTATATATCTTTAGGTTGCAAAGATGCTTATTAACTCTTAAATCATATATTATTATCGTAAATAATTATTAGGTTTATTTGAGCATTATTGGCCCACTGTTAATATTTATTTAGATTGCAGAGTGCCATAGAGACAACTGTGAATCATTATCAAGCCATTTGACATGTGTGCAATACTTCAAGACTCTTTTAACTATTCTAGTCATCTGTGTTCCATTCTGCATAGTCATTTGTGTTCCATTCTGCATTAACTAGGATCTGCTTTTGACCCATCTACAGTATTACCGAGGCTTCAAAACAATCCTTTTAAGGAACCTATGAAAACTGAATTTTGTTTTGGAAAATATTACTTCTTCCATATTTTAATGATTTCTTACAAAGCCATTTTTTAAGACACTCTTAGGTGTCAAATTATTTGTAACTAACAAAACTCCAAACCTTTCTCTGGAAATTCATGTTCTGGAGGCAACTTCATTCACGGAAGCCCACTTCTTATCTTTCAGTTGAAGAATTTCAGTCAAATGTTTTCCATCTGAGCTGGTTTTATTTGGTTTCACTTTTACTGTGACATTTTGATATCTGAGCTGGTTTTATTTGGTTCCACTTTTACTGTGACACATTTTGATATTGATGTTAAACTCACCTAGAATTGCTATAGATTAGAATGTTACTGCATTAACTAGGATCTCCTTTTGACCCATCTACATTATTATGAAGGCTTCAAAACAATCCTTTTAAGGAACCTATGAAACCAGAATTTTGTTTTGGAAAATATTACTTCTTCCATATTTTATTGATTTCTTACAAAGCCATTTTTTAAGACACTCTTAGGTCTCAAATTATTTGTAACTAACAAAACTCCAAACCTTTCTCTGGAAATTCATGTTCTGGAGGCAACTTCATTCACAGCAGCCCACTTCTTATCTTTCAGTTGAAGAATTTCAGTCAAATGTTTGCCATCTGAGCTGGTTTTATTTGGTTCCACTTTTACTGTGACACAATTCGATATTGATGTTAAACTTGCCTAGAATTGCTATAGATTAGAATGTTACCTTAAATGCTTGTACTGTTTATCTTTTATGTAATTAGAGATTGAATTTCAACCAATTTTACCTCATATCACACACGGTGCAGACATGAAAATGTGCTTTAACTCCATGGTTTTCAATTATATATTCCAAACATGTTTAAACTCTATACCTTTTATTAAATTTGAAAAATTAAAACTAATCCAAAACATTGTTTTGAGTAGAATGACCTAGGTACTACGATTTTGGTGGTGATAGGATTGACTGCTATTATCCATACTTAAGTATAATAATATCCCATAATGTAAAATGGCTCCTGAAAAATGTAAATGCTATTTTGTAAATTGTTAATATTTCTTATTTTGAAGCCTGACACCCTGAGCTGTGACTTGATGAATGGTCGTTTGATTCAATATTTTATGTTGTAATTCTATGGAAGGCCTGATTGTACGGAGAAGTCAAAGTGGGGTTTAGTTTAACCATTAGATTATTGCCCTATTTCCTGTATTGGGACATGGGAATGGGTGTAAAGTTGCATGGATCATATTCTTGGTCTTTGAAAAATATAAAATATACCTCGTTGACCTAGCATGTGTGGACCTCCAAAGCCACGATGAAAATATGGGTACTCTGAATGCTTAAAAACCAAAAACTATGTGTGTACTCTGAGCTCTGCAAGCTCAAAGTAAAGATGGCTGCAAAATAGTCCAGTCTTGAACTGACCTGCTGCAAAACTGCATTGAAGCATTTGAAAATAAGGACACCCTACTGGAGTTTAGCCTTTCTTTGGTTTGTCTTACCGAGAAATTATGTTAATAAGAATAAAAAGCTTATGGACAATATTTTTGAACTAATGGTTATTTTCCCACTGTCCCAATCTCTGGTTGGGGTACTGTTCAAATTAATAAAAGCTCAATAGAGAAATGTTCTCTAAAAGTTTTGCATACACATCTTAGGGAGTAGATGTAACGGGTTATCCACAAGTTTGGATTCAAATTGTATATTGCAACGGGGTCCTTGAGATTCTTGTTGGATAGACAATCTGCTCCACCAAAAGCTGTAAAGGAAGCTTTAGAAACATGATCTCAATTATTGTTAATTATTGATTCTCTTAATCCTTCTCTTCAATTGTGGAATTCTTGTGACAAATCACTAGCTCCAGACAGGTAGGACAACTACCAAGACTAATGCTTTGGCCTGAAAGCATTGGCTCTCCTTACTTGGACAACTACCAAGACTAATGCTTTTGGCCTGAAAGAGTTGGCTCTCCTTACTACGTAGCTTCATCATAGAAAAAAGATACAGGAGGACTATCTTCCATCCATACCTAGGTATTGATTTTATTTGCTAGGTAGCTTCATCATTGTGAGAAAAGGATTATCATAAAAAGAATATAGCGGGACTATCTGTCTTCCATCCGTGCCTAGGTATTGATTTGATAGTTTCCTTTCTGGAATTCCAAAATTCTATGCTTTCAGTTACCATTAAACAACACACAAATTATGTCATTAAGAGGAGGTCTAGAAGGCCATTATCACAAAATCATTGTCTTCGTGTAATATTTTTATAACAATTACTACATTGTTAATATATAGGTTTATTTGGATTGTATGAGAAAAGTAAAAATTGAAAATTTTATTTAAAATCAAAATAATAAAAATTACCAGACACTAAATTGGTGTGTAAGAAAGAAAACTTAAACTCACTCAAACTGTCATTAAAAAATTACAAAACAAATTCCCTATTCTTGATTAATTGATTAATTATATCTTTTAAAATTCCTTGATTAATTGATTAATTATATCTTTTAAAATTCCTTGATTAATTGGTTAATTATATCTTTTAAAATTCCAAAAAGGATA
Organism: Pseudotsuga menziesii; assembly: GCA_001517045.1. Classification (NCBI taxonomy): domain Eukaryota; kingdom Viridiplantae; phylum Streptophyta; class Pinopsida; order Pinales; family Pinaceae; genus Pseudotsuga; species Pseudotsuga menziesii. Next base: position 54,735 of record LPNX010862825.1, on the reverse strand, counting down.
AATATTTCGTTGTCATTATTTGACAAAAACATAAATATAAGGCATTCTTAACAGCGGGGAACAATCCACTACATTGTCTGCAGAAACATAAATGTATAACAATCCTCCAGTGGGATCTGTTCACTACAGTGGCACTTATTTTCTATAGAGCAATCCTCCATTTTGTTCATTATTCCAAATCCACCTCAAATCTGGTAGAGCTGAACGTTGTAAAGCTGCAGCTGTCGTTTGAGAGCCTTGTAAGCTCATCTGGAATATCGGATAAACTATCAACCGAATCAAAATAGAGCGACTTCGGGTTTGCAAGCTCTCCTATAGCACTTGCCAATGCTTTTAGCTTTGCACGTACTGAAAGATCCAAAACCAGAAGCCGAGAAAGATTACTGGTAGCTTCAGGTGCATATTCAATTTCAATTGAACTCAAATTGAGAACCTCGAATTCTGTGAGTTGACACAATGAGCTTGGCAGTGATTTTGTTGGAGACTTTGATAGATCAAGCACCCTAAGAAAGGCTTCTGAAACCCTCTATGATATCTGGGAGAAAAAGTAACTGCTATGCTATGTCACCAGCGATACTTTCACAGATCGATAAGGGATCTATTCCACTGCTAACCGAGTGAAGGATCACATGTAAGCTGTCGTTGCTATTGAGAATGTTTATACTATAGACCCCAAAGACTGATTTGAGATCTGAACAGGGGTGGATCGAAGTTAAGGACGAATTGATGGATTCTTTGTTTGTCGAGTAGTAAACTAAATTGACCACAATTAACGGGCAAAGGGGGAGAGGAGCTTACTTGACTCGTCTTTGGGCTGTGTCCGAGACCCGATCAGGGGCAAGAGCGGGGCAGAACATTTACTTAAAGAATCTGGTAGCAGGCAGAGGGCTTTTGTTCTCAAACCAAGTTCTGTTTAGCGGAGATGGCAGAAACAAGGGGCAGAGAAATGAGATTGACGAACACTGAGGACCTCTTTTTTTCCAACTCCGCAGTGGCCATGATAAAGCTGGGAAGCTTGGGAGTCAAGTCTGATAGAAGCAACGGAGAAAGTCGCAATTAAATATTGGTAATCGTATCACCCTAAACAATTGAATAGACTATTATCAATAGCCATGCCATAGCTGGATTTCTAGATATGGCAATGGAAATATAAAGAAATGCTAGCAGCTGATCTAAAATATTATTAGCTGACCTAGCTTTTTGGTAAAATTGAAATCTAGTTGTTTCTAATTCATTGGAGAATCTTAGAAATTGTTTTACCCTCACCACGGTACCATCCTCCTACCCACCTACCGCTCGCCCTACCCCTCCCCCCGGCCTCCCTCCCCACCGCTCGCCCTACCTCCCCGCCCCACGGTACCATCTCCTATACCGCTTACTCCATCGCGGCAACACCTGCACTCCTATACTGCTTTCCCTCCACCTCCGCTCCCACCTTTCTTCCGGACCCTATCCCCTCCAATTTGAGAAGGATTCTTTCACCTCCCTCTACTGCTCTCTCCGCCAATGGCAGACGTGCCTAGGAGAGCCATCCCCAATGCAATGGAATGAACCCACCACTGGAGGTGCTAAGGAAAGCCACTCCCCACATGCAATGGGAATGACCTCCTCAGGCCGTGGCGTTCAACCCACACAGACCCCGTCTACGCTGTATATAGGCTATTCTTCTTATTTTATACTGTCCAGCTTCGCCCATCATTACATTTACTTTGCATGTGGGATAGCCTAACTTCCCAGTACGTTCCATTTATTTACTTTGCATGTGGGATAAAATTAAACGGAAGCAATTTGCCTGGCAAAAGATCATCTGCAGTCCACCCTCGAGGAACAAAGCCATCCGCCCGTACTTGTCAACAACGAAAATGGAGATTATGATCGAAGACAAATTCATGACTCCAAGAATAACTGCAGACAAACCCAAAAAATATAATCTAGAAGAGGACTGGAGACCATGAGGAGGAGTTGAGGTCTGTATTTCTTTCACATAATTGATGCCCGAGAGCTACTAAACGAAGGGAATGGCGAGAATTGATGCTCGAGGGAGCGAAGGGAATGGCGAGAGCCATGAGAAGTTGAGGTCTGTATTTCTTTCTCATAATGTTGCGGAAAGGATGCTTAAACCTCTTGGAAATCTCGGTAGCCTCGATCAAGTCCTCAAGCTCCTCCTGGACGTCTGGAGTGCCGCGGATCCTCTGCAGCACGGCCCTGGCCTTCTCCATCTGCCCTCTTTCGATCACACTACCGAGAGTATCGGGAAGGGTAAAGGAACCCAACGCTGGGACGCCTGCCAGCCCCAGGTAGAGACGCCACCACCAAGGATGGATCTTGGCAGTGCGATAGTTTATCAGAATCGGAGAAAGCCGATGTTGACGGCTCCGCTCAGTCTGGGAGGAGCCATTTCGGACAAATAAATAGGTACAGACAGAGAAGCACGACAATGCCATATGAGTTTCTTACTCCAGTATAAAGAAAGAAAGAAAAAAAGTGTTCTTGTTTTACAAAATCAAATCATAGTCTGAATAGAGATGAGCCTGAGCTTACTTGACTAGTGAAACCCACACCAAAGCCCAGCATTGCCACATTGACAGCAGCGCCATTGAGAAAGGTAAAACTGTCGACCAGTATGAACTGACTTCTGTCGTCCTAAAGCTCTTGTTGCCGCTCCGGTCGTCGAAGTCGACACGGCCGTAAAGGGAAGAGGTGAACGAAGTATCTCACTGTCGTGCTTGCAGTTCGAAGTATCTCAAGGCCGTGGATTCCATCTTAACAACAATGCAAAGAAACAAAATAGCATCAGAAACTCCACCATGGTTTCCATCAGAAACTCCGGCATGGATGTAACTCCACCAGAAACACAAGGCAAACAAACAAATTAGCATTTAGCCAAAGGAAACCCTCCCTCATGACAGAGCTGAGCTACGGCTCACGAGTACCAAACGACAGAGCGTGGCCAAATTCTTTGTATAGGATTAGGTAGTTTTTTGACAAGAACATCCTTTGATTTTTTGGCCGGAGTCGGGGACTTATATTTTGATCACTCCTGGGAAAGATGTCCCTCTGAGGACTCCCCTGTGGGAATCGAACCTGGGCCAGTGATGGAAACTTCCACCGATTTAACCGCTAAAGACTCCCCTGTGGGAATCAAACCTGGGCCAGTGATAGAAACTCCCACCGATTTAACCGCTAGACCACAGCTCAGCCAACAAGATTAGGTAGTTACTCCGAATAAAAGAGCTGAGAGGGTAAAGTACATTTAACGTAGTGTTACGTGGTAGTGGTACTGATGTCCAGGTCCAGGTGTCAACTGAAGGTGATTCAAAACCAAATCGATCCACACCATACTCCACGAACGATTGACACCATTATGGTTTCACTTTATGTAATGGAAAAGTTTGGTTATGAAATCTAACATCGAAACACATACAAAGTTAATCAATAGATGCCAGATGGATATGATTCTAATGGAATATTGAAAATGGTTTTTTCTTATTTGAAAAAAAGATGCCATATGGATGCTATATTCTTCCTAACAAATAATAATTGAGTACCATATATTTTAAAAAGTATATGGTATTTTAATGGCTTTTATTTTTCACATGGGTTGAAGCACATAACTGCTTTGATTCCTTTGTCCAAGACACATTATGGATTTTATATTTTAAAAAATATAATTAACATCAAAGTGGCTAACCATAATATATCTAAGAAATATGTCAAGTGTATATATTTTTATGTGTACGTGGTAAAATAAATCATATATGGTTATAGGAAAATACGTTGGTAAGCTATATGTATTTGAATGTTCACACCATGACAAAAGCTTCATTTTCAAAGCCATTAAATAGTAGAGAAATGTTTCACGGTTGGAATTCAAAGAGTAATCTTTTGGCACGAAATTGCGTATAAATACCAATTCTTTTTTTTTCAAGCGACTTGCATTGATTTCATGATTATTATAGGCTAGGTCAGTGATGTTCATAACGAATTTCTCCACCTTTGATAATCATCTCATTAGTGTGCATCACCAACCAGAGCTGGTGGGGCGCCAGAGTTAGTTGTGTTGATTGCATAATCAATTAAAGGAATTTACAGGTAAGTTGTATGAATGTCATTTGTGGTCTCATAGCTTTGATCTTAGGAAAAAAAATGATTTTTCCTACCCTAATTGTAAAGAAAACCTATAGTTATAGATAGTTATGGCCATGCCTGGAAATTGACGTCGTGTGGGATGTATTCAGCAAATTTGAACGTATTTGACATGTAATATTAATTGCCACACGTTAATGTCTATGTCTATCAAGAAATGAAAACCGTCATTTGGACGTCCAATCCTGTACATCACCTGTCAAAAAATTGCTAGTGGCAAGCATGGCAATAGGCACTGCGGCCGTAGTTTAAGTGAAACTTGAATTCCGTCCAAGTTAATTCCACATCGAATGGGCCATGGCACTCGTCAAGGTTTGACATTTGAGGATTAAGTTGGTACCATAGGGTTAATGAAATTAATGCTTTGGGCCTTGGTAGCTCGGCTTGGTAGATACAGCCTGCGGGATTCAGTTTTTGTGGCCCAAGTCTGAGTGGTGGGACTAGTTTGAGGCCTGGGTTCGAGTGGTCGGACTGGTATCTGCTCCCCCTTCAAGTAATATCAGATACACAGTTTGCTCTGTTTGCTACAGATAATACTACGCGTGCTTAATGTATTGATTCACTGAGTAAGCTCCCTCTGCCATGATTTTAAGATCCCTTCGCTTGATTTCATTGAGTGCTCACTTGAATTAATGTGTACAACCACCAGACTCTAGAGTTTGAGTGCCTGCCTGAATTAATGTGTGCACCTACCAAATTCCATAGTGTGGAGAGAGAGTTGAAGTTGGTGCATTTGGGCAATGAAGGGGGGTCATGGAAGCTGGAGAAGCGTGGAGATATGTAAGATGCTCAAGTTCAAGTTCTATAATTTGGATCACCAAAGCAGCTGCCATTTTCCAATAAGCATACAAGCATAAGCAGGTAAACATTAAAAACCAAATTACTTTGGCTTCTCGTTAAACTCCCCTCTTAGCCTAATTTTTTCCATTGGTGAGTTTTATAAACCCAAGGCTATCAATTTTTTTTTCCATTCTCGACATTTCTAAACCTAGAGCCATCATAGGAGTGAACTATGGAAATTTGAAACGTCGACCCACGACAGTTTATTAGGGATGGAAGCGCAATCGCCCTTTCTCAAGACTTAAGATCTTGAGCCGATTTAATAGACTCCTTCAAATATATATTTTTTATGAAAAAATGTGTTTTTTCATAAAGTTATGAATGTACAGCACAAAGGTAACCTTTGGTGGCCATTGTGCCTCTCCAAAGTATGTTGTGCCAGCACAGGAAATGCGACTAGTATATATCCATTATCTGCCTTTATGTATTGTATATATATGTGTGTAGGTGGGTTTACAGACTCTATAAGAAGGGTTGTGATTATGTATGGCTAGGTAGTTTATAAAGGAATTTACGGGTAAGTTGTAAGAATGTGATATGTGGTCTCATTGGTTTGTTCTGAGCTTCATAGGTTTGATATAGGGAAAAAATAATTTTTCCTTCCCTAATTGTAAGGGAAACCTATAGTTGTAGATAGTTATGGTCCATGTAAGAGAAATGGCGTTAATTACCTTAAAACCAGTGGATTACAATACTATTCATTCACGACATCCACAAATATATAAATGATCTTGTTAGATTGCATAGGTTTTTTCCCAAGAAAAAGAAAATGACATCTCACAGGTAGTCATAGGGGAGATACGACCTGTAGACTACTTTCCCATCCTCAATTTAAATTTATATTCCAGTTTGAAGTATGTTTTGAGGGTGTCATTGTTGGCTTAACATCTAGTTTCATTATCAGGTATGCTCGTTCTGAAACTTCCTTTAGCCATTCGTTTTGTCATAAGATCGAAACCCCTCCACTGTTGACTTTTTTTATTAACCACATGGACCTACATTTTCTCTTTTATCAATACCTTGCCTCTCCCCTTCTGCAATGTCCTCTCTACTTCTCTTTGAGATAAAATAATTATAATGTGTTGTGTCATATGATGCACTTCTCTTTTACAAGTACATTAGCATGGAGTCTTGTCTTCTTCTGGATTTGGTGACTTGCAGAATTAACCAAAAACATTTGACCAACATCATCATAAAATGGATTCATCAATGGTTACTTTCTGAAATAAATTTGAGAAAACAAAATTTTATTGAAAGAATTCATCATTGAAATAAACTAATTAAAATTTAATAAACGGGTTAAATTATGATTCAAGGACACATGCTTGAATTAGTTGTAGCTAAACACTGTTGTAATCTCCAAAGAAAACATTTAAGGAAAATAATTTCACAGACCTGGTTACAAGGGAAAGCCAAAAACACCTTGGAACCTCTAAACATGTTGTTGTTTGCTTATTCCCACAAAGCTTATATATTCGTATATATTTTCCTTATAAAACTTTATGTTGTCCTTCTCAAACTTTATGTTGTGTCACTTTCGTTGTAAACATCATTCGGAGCACACTGTCTTTAATACATCAAGAGTTCAGATGGCTTTCTTGTTGCGTCGAGAGGCGCTCTACAGCCCAGTGTGAGGGAGATCTTGTAACGTTTGTGGATGTAGCGTTTGTCCATATTATGTCGTCCAAAAATAATATTGCCGAGTATGAGGGAAATGTTGTAACGTTTGTGGATATCTTGTAAGGTTTGTCTATATTATGTCGGCTATTAATATGACGGAGATCTTATATTATGTGGGTTATTAATAAAATAAAAAGACCTGTATTTTTATTCAATAGCTATATAAACACCATAAAAATTAATAAAATCCGACAAAGAGAAGGAAAGAGGCAAAGAACACTCGTACTTTTATTCACAGATACCTATAAATAGAAGAGCGATATCCGGTAGGCAAAATTAAACAAATCGGTAAAGAGAAGAAGATTGTCGAGACTCTCCTCAATCAGTTGCATTGAGCATGAATATAAAACTAGTTATAATGCAATTCTTGATCTGATTTATGAACAATTTTACACTATGAGGTAATAGTCACTTTATTTCATATGAACTAAGCAGCTTAATAATAAAGATATACATCGCTAGATTTGAATTTGAAGTCACTTTATTTCATATGAACTGAGCAGCTTAATAATAATGAGATACATCTTCCACCATATTATTGGTGGTATAAGCTCCTGGATAAACAATACTAAAATCAGCTGCATTTGGATGGGAATGACCAGCACTCCATATTGCACTAGTTCCAGGAGATGCCCTGAACGAAGAATAGTCGATCGTGATCTCATTTTCATTTTCATTAATGATCTCGCCATCTTTTCCAATTTCCCCTTTCATTGAGTCGTTGATTACATTACGAGAGGGGATACTGTTGGTACAGCCAACATGGTTATTGGAAGAGCCAGGCGCTTGCAGACTGGGAAATGTAAAATCCTGGGAGAAGTTGTCACTGGTGTGAGTAGAATAGGAATCAATCCACAACTGAGAACAAGAAATTAGTTGGTTGTTGGTGGGGTCTACATCAATTGCAAACTCATTCTTTTGGTCCTGTAGTTGCTTATGCTTTAAATCCACTGCATCGGCACCCTAGAGACAAGAGTGTTGATTTTCTGCAATGGCCCAAGCAGTGAAGATGTCAGCAAGTGACTGCAGATACCCTTTACTAGGCATGACGTCCAATGTCTTGGCAGAGTGAAACCCCGTATAAGCATCATGAGCCTGCGCAGACACTGAATTTCTATTGTATGTCTCATCGGATTGCAATGGGATACTAGATTTTGTGGTGTTCTTGTCGCTGGCTTCGGTGGAGGAGGAGCAAGGAAGACTGCTGATCTTTTTCTTGATGTAAGAGTTCCAGTAATTCTTGATCTGGTTGTCCATGCGTCCAGGAAAATGGGAAGCAATTGGAGACCATGTGTGTTGTTGATGCCATTACCATTCATTTTGCCAAATTAATGGACAGACAGCAGGACTTTATGTAAACAATTATAAATAGAGAAATCATAGAATAGAGGACAATGTCAAAGGTGTAGAAATGGATAAAAGAAAAACATGTTACCGGTGTATGATCAATTCCTCTTCTTGAAGTGAAATTGCACTGTGTTTAAGGCTAGGTCGTAAGTAGTTAATCCATCTCAATCTACAACTTTTTCAAGGCCTTATTATAATAATATGTATTCTCCAGTGTATTTAAAAATAGAAATTGCTTCATTGTTTATATTGCACAAAATGAATAAAGAGATAAAAAAAAAGTGAGCATGTTGTTACATTCTCATATATACGCGCAATTAAAACGAAAACGCTCACTACAATTAAGTTAAACATTTCTAAATTAGCACTAAAGTGGTTAGTGAAGGTAGATAAACACAACCTCTTTAGGAGGGCCTTAGAAATGGTTTTATTGTACATTGTTTAGGAGGGCCTTGCGAATGGTTTTAAGACCATGTGCAAGGCCTCCTAAACACCCATGATTTTAGGGCAACCTTACACATGGTTTTAAAACCATGTATGGGGAGATGTTGTAATGTTAGTTCCTAACAAGATAAAAAATATTATATGTCGGCCTTAAATAATATTAAATATTAATAATAAAAATAGTATATGTCGACCTTCAATAAAAATATGTGTCATTTGGTTTGAATCAAATCAAAAGCTCCTTGAGTGCATTACTTAATAAGAGGTTTGCATCTCTAGATATTTGATCCCTCTCGGCAATTGATAGAGCCTAGGATTTGGATCTATGCTGGTAGTTTATCAATTGACCACAAATTTCAAGAATTTATAATTCAAAACAACAGATCTGAAAATTAAAAGTTAAGTTCTAATATGTGTGTGTGTGTGACTGAATCCTCTAGTAGCAACTGCTCCCACTCCCCAAATGCTCCACCTGCTTATGATTCTTATCCTCTTTATTTGCCTTTTTATTTTGTAATTCATTGAGCTTATTTGTAATAGTTGTCCCAAAAGAAACAACCCTTGAAGTGCTAATGTTTATTGTCAGTAATATTTTTCAAAGATTTCAAAGAGAATTGGATTCAATCACAATTGAAGGCAAGGAATGACACAAAATGTCTTGCACTTCTTCAACCCAAACCCGGAAGCCTCAATAGACCAACTGCCAGTCTAAAAAAAGAGCAAGTTAGGATATGAGGGAGAGCGAGGAGTTCCAACATAACTGGCCTCACAAAATTCCTCCTTGGCCTTTGAATGATAATCTACCCACGCTGCTATTTGTCATATCAAAAGCTAAGAAGAATGAGGAGAAATAAAATGATGGATGGGAAGTAAATGTAGAAACTCCTCCTTACTCGTGTTGGGATTCAATCTGAGTATCAAAAGCAGATAATGTAGAAACTCCATAAACACTAACATGCATCCCACATACAAACAAAAACTACCATGCATCCCACATACAAATAATGAGGCTTCAATGAACATTGGATTAAGAGTCAGTACAATCTGTATGACAAATATTAATTGTAGTATGAAAAATATTAATTGCAAGATGCAACGTGGAGGCACCTTGCCCAAACGGAGTACAAATATTTTTTCTCAGGATCCCTCAAAGAATACATGCCAAATATTTTAGCATACTACTAGCCAGCTTTCAAAATATGCAAGATTAATCGAATGTTTGTACTGTCAAATTGATGACACCAAGGTGGACAGATGACAAATGAAATCCCCTCTCTAATTTTCAAGGTTGACCTCTCATCTATCAGACCAATAGAAAATTTAAAAGATAAAAATTATCATAAATAAAATTAATATTTTAAATTTTGAACTTAAAGTTTGATAAAGATTTCAGAAACAAACCCAAACTAATACCCTCTTCATGAAAAATATATGTCAAGGACATAATAAGCAAGACCAGAGCCTGACCAATAAGTATATATGCTTAATGACATCGTTATTATCAAGGGTTGTTGTTGCTAAAAACTACGCGTACACAAGTCTTATGAGAATTAGCAAAGAGATGTGGGATCTTGAATTTAGCATAAACTTGAGTTTGATCTACATAAGAGTTGTAGGACCTCCAAGAACACATTCGACAAGTATCCAAACAAAAATACATAGTTAGGCTAGTAATTGAATAAATTAATGTCATAAAATGGATGAAGACTTCCATATTACAAAAGTAATGTTATATGGATTTTAAAAAATGTATCTTAAAATGACCATTTAGTTAATAAGGATAATATGATGCAAGTTGTTGTAAACATTGTCCAATTGCACAGAGGTTTCGGCACTATGTCACCCTTATATATCATTATGGAAACATAAATTCCGTTCTTCCCTCCCAAACATATTCAAAGCATAATTCTCATCTTGCATAAGCTCCTATGCTTCACCAGGAATATTGGTTTACACACGAAGAGGAAACAAATCTCCAACGTTGAGGTTATCCATTTATCAAGGGAGAATAGTTCGATAGGAGTCGACTCTGTAGCAATAATAGAAATGTATATTTCTTTAGTCAAGTAACCAGCTTTGTGCAACTAACCTGAATTTTTCAGTTTCCTTTCAATTCTCAACATACCACGATGCAAGTTTATGTGGTATTTAACGATGACAAAGATCCCACAGATAATTGTTAGAAATTTTCAACTCCCACAAACCCCGTCTATGTCATTTCTACTCTATTCTTCTTATTTTATACTGCCTAACTTCGTCGTCCATTCCATTTACTTTGCATGTGGGATCTTAATTGGCTTCTTTATTAGTTCCTTCCACGGTATGTACTTTGCCTTTTGACGTGAAGTTTGATTTTGTCAACAAGGACAACCATTATAATTATTGGTGACACAATGGATGTCCTCAGATCAATCATTAGCCGAGGAAACCCATCGTCATTCACCCCTAGGTCATCTCTCGTTTCGTATGAAACAAGTCGTTGTAAACGCAATCCAAATGCACAAAGGTTTTGGTACTACATCGCCCTTGGATATCATTATGAAAACCTAAACGTCGTTCTTCCCTCCCAAACACATTCAAAGTACAATTATCATCTTCCATAAGTTCCTATGGTTCACTAGGTTTCTTGGTTTACACACGAAGAGGAAACAAATCTCCAGCATTGAGGTTCATCATTTATCAAGGTAGAATATTTTGGAGAGGAATCGATTCTGTAAGACTAATCAAAATGTATATTTATTCACTAAAGTAACTAACTTTGTGCAGCTAACTCAAATCTATATTTTCCTTTCAATTTTTAGGATATTACAATGCAAGTTTATGTATCACAAATTTAAAAGTTGTTAGCACACCCGCCTATAAATTCCCTTATCACAAGACAACAATCCATGCAATCCATTTTCTCAGTAAGAAGGATTTTTTAAGAAGGGAGAGAGCATAACATGGGAAGAAATTAACAAACATAACATACTTACCAGAGTATCAATGTAAAAGTTTATCTGCTAAAAGATTCAATGTAATTATCGATGATAATCCATATTGGCACAACTGGTTGTGGATGTTATATTGTTTAAATTCTCAAATCACTCCATTCAATATTTTTGTGTACCACCTTCTCTCCTCTACCGCTTCCTCCACCTCTAATCCCACCTTCCCTACACAACTTCGGAGAGGGAGTTGTGTTTTTATCCCACCCTTGTCCCCTCTAATTTGAGAAAAGGTTTTTTCACCTCCCTCTATTGCACTCTCCCCAATGGGAGACATGCCCAAGAGACATTCCCAATGCAATCGAATGGACCCACCACTATGATGTGCATCCCTCTTACTGGTAAGTTACTTGTGAATGAGATTCGACCGTAAATATCTATTCAAGGATAATCATTCTGCATGATAACAAATAAATAATATTTATCTAATACATGTTAAGGAGTAAAGACACTTTTTATCACTTGTCGTTACATAGATTACATTTCATAGGCAGATCTTCACATGAATGTTGATCTTGTTCACAATTGAATTTAGGATTCTGACCAAGTAAATCCATCACAACCTATAGAAAACATCAATAGTAAATAAAAAGGGGTTTGATATTAGAAGAAATTATATGCTAGATTATTATAAAAAAATTTGAAGAGGAAAAATATATACTTTATATTAAAAATTATATGGTATTTTGATAGTGTTTTTTTAGCGGGATTGAAACACATAAACACTTTGATTCCTTTGCGCAAGACACGCTATGCATTTGTACATGTCACTAAGATGATCATCAAGTGGAGTTATGTTCATACCACAATTGTGGAATGGTTTCAACCCCAATATGCATATTGAAATCAAATTATTTATTTCTTATTTTTGTTGTCTATTCAATATTTTGATTTATTGAACACTTGTGATGTTAGAAAACTCACTAGTTTTAAATGTACAACACCTTTGTTTTGAATTGCCCAACCAGAATATTAAACTTCAATATTTTTTTAATCAAAGCATGCTTATCTTGAATTTTTCGTTGGGAATTCACACAAATGCATACTTTTATAAAATAATAGTGGTTATTATGAACAAATAATGTTCATAAAACAACCTAGAAACTTCTTTTGGTTGCTGACAGGAAAATTAAATATAAAATATGTTATAATAGACCCTTCAGTACTGTTCAAATATTAGAATACGTCGTTTAGGGAATCTAAATAAAATGCAAAGGGATCCATCTTTTAGGGAATCTAAAGAAAGTAGTGGTACAATTCACCAAGAGGGAGTACAAAACAAACATTTAAAGTAGTGGTATTGATGTCCAAGTCCAAATCGATCGACACAATACTCCATGACAGATCGACACCATTATGGTCATTTAAGAGATGGAAAGTTTGGGTATTAAAACACATACAACATTAATCCATGGATGGATGTTATATTCTTATCCAAACAAATAATCGAGTTGCTTCAAATAAATGAAACAAGAGCCATTGGAATTGATTCCATTATTATTATAGGCCAGGTCAATGATGTTCATAACGACTTTCTCCACCTTTGACAATCACCTCATCTATGTGCATCACCAACCAAAGATAACGAGGACTCCACAATCAATGAAAGGAATTTACATGTAAGTTGTAAGAATGTGATATGTGGTCTCATAGGTTTTATCTTAGGAAAAATTATTTTTCCTTCCCTAATTATAAAGAAACTTGTAACTATAGACAGTTATAGTCCATGTATGAGAAATGGTGTTAATTACCTTAAAACTAGTGGATTATATTACTATTCATTCATGGCATCCACAAATATTTGAATGGTATTGTTAGAAGCATAGGGTTTTTTCCCAATAAAAAGAAAATGACATCTCACAGGTGGTCATATGGTTTGATACAATCTATAGATTACTTACCCATCCTCAATTTAAAATTATATTACAATATAAAGTATGTTTTGAGGGTGTCATTGTTAGCAGAGAATCTAGCTTCATTATCAAGTATGCTCGTTCTAAAACTGCCTTTAACCATTCGTTATGCCGTAAGATTGAAACCCCTCCATTGTCGACCTTTTTTATTGATTGCAAGGGCTACATGTTCTCTTTTATCAATACCTTGCCTCTCCCCTCCTGCAATATCCTCCCTACTTCTCTTTGAGATAAAAGAACTATGGTGTGTTGTGTCATATTATGCACTTCTCTTTTACATATGTGTCAACATGGAGTCTCGTCTTCTTCTATCTTTGGATACTTGCAGCATTAACCAAAAAAGATTGAGAAGCATCATCTTAAAATGGATTCAGCAATGGTTACTTGAAAGAAATTTGAGAAAACAATATTCTATTGAAAGAATTCATCATTGAAATAAATAAATTAAAATTTAATCAACGGGCTGAGTTAGGATTCAAGAACACATGCTTTCATTTGTTGTAGTTAAACACTGCTATAATCTCCAAAGAAAACAGTTAGGAAAAATAATTTCACAGACCTGGTGATAAGGGAAAGACGGAAACACCCTGAAACCTCTTAACTTGTTGTTGTTTGCTCGTTCCCTTAAGCTTAGATATTTGTATATACTGTCCTTATAAAACTTTATGTTGTCCTTCTCAAACTTTATGTTGTGTCGTTTTCGTTGAAAACCTCATTCTGAGCACACTGTCTTTAATACACCGGGAGTTCAGGTGGCTTTCTTGTAATTAATCAACTAACCACAAATTGCAAGACTTTATAATTCAAAACAATAGATCTGAGAATTAGAAGTTAAGTTCAAAGATATATATAAAATACCATACTAAACCCTCTAGCAGTGGTTGCTCCCACTCCCCAAATGCTCCATGTGCCTATGATTCTTATCCTCTTTCTTTGCCTTTTTATTTTGTAATTCATTAAGCTTATTTGGATTAGTTATCCCAAAGCAAACAACCCTTGAAGTGTTAATGTTTACTGTTAGTAATCTTTTTCAAATATTCCAAAGAGAATTGGACTTTATCACAATTGAAGGCAAGGAGCGACACAAAATGTCTTGCACTTCTTCAACCTGAACCCAAAAACCTCAATAGACCAATGGCCAACCTCAACAAAGAGCAAGTTAGGGCATGAGGGAGAGCGAGGAATGCTGATACAATTGGCCTCACTGCCTTCCTCCTCGGCCTTTGAATTATAATCTACCCATGCTGTTATTGGTCATATCAAAAGCTAAGATGCATGCGGAGAAATAAAATGATGGATGGGAAGTAAATGTAGAAACTCCTACTTACTGGTGTTGTGATTCGATCTGAGTTTCAAAATCAGAGTGCAAAAACTCCAAAAACACTAACATGCAACACACATACAAACAAAAAATGCCATGTGTCCCACATACAAACAAAAAAGGTTCAGTGAACATTGGATCGAGAACCAATATGATTTGTATGACAAATATTAATTGCAAGATGCGACATGGAGGCTCCTTTCCCAAACGAAGTACAAATATATTTTCTCAGGATCCCTCAAAGTATACACACCAAATATTTTAACATACTAGTAACCATATTTTGAAATATGCAAATCAATAGAATGTTTGTATTGTCAGATTGATGACGACAAGGTGGACAGATGGCAAATGAAATCCCCTTGTTGTTTTTCGAGGCTGACCTCACATATCCTAGACCAATAGAAAATTAAAAAAATAAAATTATCATAAATAAAATTAATATTTCGAATGTTGAACTTAAAGTTTGATAAAAGATTTCAAAAACAAACCCAAACTAATACCCCCTATGTGAAAATATATTTCAAGGACATACAGTAAGAAATACTGGAACCTGACCAATAAGCATATAATTGCTTAATGACATCATTATTATGAAGGGTTGTTGATGCTAAAAACTGTGCGTACACGAGTCTTATGAGAATTAACAAAGAGATGCGGGATCTTGGATTCAATGTAGACTTGAGTTTGATTTGTATAAGAGTTGTAGGTCCTCTAGGAATGCATCTTACAAGAATATAAAGTAAAATACATAGTTAGGCTAGTAATTGAATAAATTAATGTCATAAATTGGATGAAGACTTCCATATTACAATAGTAATGTTATATGGCTTTAAAAAGAAATTCTATCTTCAAATGACCACTTAGTCAATAAGGATAATATGATGCAAGTAGTTGTAAACGTTGTCCAATTGCACAAAGGTTTTGGAACTACGTCACCCTTAGATATCATTATGGAAACGTAAACCTCGTTCTTCCCTCCCAAACACATTCAAAATAGAATTATCATCTTGCATAAGCTCCTATGCTTCACCAGGCTTCTTAGTTTACACATGAAGAGGAAACAAATATCCAACGTTGAGGTTCACCCTTTATCAAGGGAGAATATTTTGGAGAGATTCGACTCTGTAGCAGTGGTCGAAATGAATATTTCTTCATTGGAGTAACTAACTTTGTGCAACTAACCTGAATATGACGTTTTCATTTCCATTATCGGTATATCACAATGCAAGTTTATGTGGTATTTAATGATGACAAAGATCCCACATATAATTGTTAGAAATGTTCAACACCCACAAACCCCGTCTACGTCATTTCTACTATACTCTTCTTATTTTATATTGCCTAGCTGTGTCATCCATTCCAATTACTTTGCATGTGGGATCTTAATTGTCTTCTTTATAGTGCCTTCCATGGTATGTACTTTGTGTTTTGAAGTGAAGTTTGTGTATGTCAGAAAGAACATACATTATAATTATTGGTAACACAATAGATGGCCTGAGATCAATCACTAGATGATGAAAACCATAGTCATTCTCCCATGGGCCCTCCCTCGTATCGTATAACGCAAGCCGTTGTAAACACGGTGCAATTGCTCAAAGGTTTTGGTACTACATTGCCCTTAGATATCATTATGGAAATTAAAACACCATTATTCCCTCCCAATACATTCAAAGCATAATTTTCATCTTGCATAATTTTCGAGGGTTCACCAGGATTCTTGGTTTACACATGAAGAGGAAACAAATTTCCAGCATAGAGAGGAAAAAACCACCATTTTCTTATCTTTACTATACATTTACCTTCATTGTTTGAACAACCCACCTCAAGGTCATTTGAGCGAGAGCTTATTTTTTCCAAGTCCAAATGTAATAGACTAATCTCTTCCAATTTGGTTAATTTCCCTTCATAACTTTTAGTCTTATCATGCAATTATTGTACCTAGTTTCCATACTTCATGTGCAAACTCCTTGTTGTGGCCAATATTTTGATGACTTCATCTCTCTCTTGGATATCCTTTTTGAAGTGGGTGATTTCCAGTGAAACACTATATGAAACATCTGCTAGTTTCTTCTAATTGAGAATAATATCACTCTTTTTTTTATTGCATCTCTCTCTAGGCCACTAACCTCAACTTTCATCTGTCTTAGATTGGATACAATGTCTATAAAAGAAACTTAGTGCCTTCGGAATTCAGCCTCACATTCCTATGTTTCCTTATAAAGTTTTTCTTTGGACTCCTCAATCATAGCATCTGCTTTACTAAGTATTGTTGGAGTTAAAAGAAAAAAGAGAGTTTTGTTGTTCATTTCTCCCATGATGCATTGCTTTATCTTCTTCCACTCCAACTATCCTCAAGAATTATCTCACCGGTGTTTACTTGAAATCATGTATCCTCTACTTCTTATAATTTGGACAACTCTTGTTCTTGTCATCAATTGCAAGCATTTGTTTGTGGGATTGGAGACTTTGAAGGTCTTTTAGAAGATATTCCAATTTTTTACATGTCACGCCCTTTAGTAAATATGGTAGTTATATATTTTTTACCCTATTAGGTTGTTCTCTCCAATCTTGAATGTTATAGAGTTTGTTCCATTTTGGCAGCTTTGTTATGTTGCTTTGTATGTATGTATGGTATGAGATGAACCTTGGCAAATTTAAGTTGCAATTTCTTGTCATCAACATCAACATCTAGACAATATTTAGCTTCTATAGTAGATCTGTACACTCACTTGTTGAACAACCCACCTCAAGTTCTTTTGATTAAGAGCTTCTTTCATTATAGTCCAAATGTAATAGAATACTCTTCTCCAATTTGGTTAATTTCTCATCATAATTTTTCAACTAAATCTACAAGGATTATACACGGTTTCCATACTTCATTTGCAAGCTCCTTGTTGCATCCAATATTTTCATGACTTGATTTCTCTCTTGGATATTCTTCACAAAGTGAGAAATTTGTAGGGAAAGACGATATGATAACATTGACTCCTTTATTCTCACTTAGAGTAATTTCACATTCTCTTTTAGCTGATTCAAGCTCTCTTTCTGAGTAACTCATCTCAACTTTCATTTGTCTTAGGTTGGATACAAATTCTATGGAAGCACATTTGTGCCTTTTCAATTCATCCTCACGTTCCTTTGATTCCTCAGAGAGTATTTATTTCAACTCTAATATATAAACAGAATAAAGAGTGCAAAAATAATAGTTTTATTAACTCCAAACTTCCTTTTTTACATATTAAGAGCCTTCTTTATATAGATAAATCCAAAATGGGGACGATTAACTTTGATAATGTCAACTAGCCTTTTATTTAATATTAAAAGTTAAATACTTATTAAATATTCTATTTTTTGGTAATCAGAATCTTCCACTTGTTCAATGTTTTTCTCTTGGGATCTATATCATTTTCTCTTGGTCTAATTGGGTAGTGTCCATGCTTTCATCTTGGTTTAAGATAGGTTGTGTGGCTGAAGGTGACAATGAATGCCATGGAAGGAGGATCCAAGTAAACATAGGTCCATTCTTGTGCTCCTTGATCAACTGGTAGAGGAAAAGACACTTAACACAAATCGATATGATAATTTGGAGGCTACAAATAATGTTTGGATTTTAGATGATAGGTATAGGTGTATTTTTGATAAAATCATAGAAGATTGAAACAAAATGAATGTACCCAGATGAAGAATAAAATTCCACTTTAGTGTTTTCTTAAGTATCTGAATAGGATCGCCTACAATTTTTTCATTACCAATACCAACAATCAATGGTTTGTAAGAGGAGGCACTTGGGAAAGAATGACTCAAAAGCATCCTATGTAGAATGGCCAGTGTGTTGCCAAATATTTGGCTATGTAAAATAGCATAAATGATAGCATAGTAGGATCTTTATGTTAGATTGGATCCCTTAGATTCCATATTGTTTAAAATCTCATCGAGTACACTTGGATAACAAACCTGAAGAGGATCATGTGCAAGTAAATACCAAAGGTCTATGGCAGTGATAAACTTCTCATTGCCATGTTTTTAGGATTAACTAAATCTTTGAACTATGCATCTACGGATGTGAAATACCTATGGTTATATAATTCAATGGAGACAAAATGAAGAACCTTGGCATTATTGTTTGCCTACATAATGGACACTAAGGAAATACAAGTGCCAATATGTGTTGGAAGACTAGATTGTTGAACCATAGGATTTGTAGAATATACCAAAGGTGAAGCATATATTACTTTTTGAATCAGGTTATGTGGAGGATTTAAAGAATGAAAAATCCTTGCGAAAAGCATTGGAGCATCGAGTTGTTTCTTTCCCAACATAATGGTAGAATTGAGTACAACATCACTCATGATCAAATTATGATCACTTGCATTCTTCAAAACAATATACCTAATGTGATCAATAAAGAAATCCCAAAATATTTAGTAGGAACTACCAATTGTGCACTCTGTTGTTGCTATAGGTCTACATCTTGAGAAAAAAAATGACAAATCCACCTAAAAGTTTGATGCGTCAATGCCACTACCTCAATTCTTTAAACTTGTAAGAAATTGTTATGAGATTATTGTCTAATACTTTTGATCACACTTTTTGGATATATGATAATCTATGTGTTGGCTATATTCTTCCTAAAACTTTATAAAAGAACAATGCACATATCTTGCATTGATTAAAAAAGTCATCATAATGCCTATTGATTATAGATGCATGGTGTTCCCAAATTATATTATTTTATGATTGAACATAAATCCAAGTAGATCCTTGATAGGTTGTGTTTCCCAAATTTTCTATTGAGGAGGCACTCCAAATGTTGGCATAGAAGGTATAATTATTGTGGCTAAGATAGTGATAACACCAACAAAAGGTACACTAGAAGAAGCTTGCAATAGTTCCTACATTTGTTTGTCAATATCAACTATCTCGATAGGGGTAACATGATATGGTGGGGCATTTGGAAGGGGAGCACCATGCCTAAGGTCAATTGTATGCTTGATATGTTGTGAGGGTGGAAAAGTGGTCGATTCAATAAAAATATATTATAGTGGGAGAGGAGGGTTTCCGGTGATGTTGGGAGTGGAGGTGGGGAGGGGAGCAAGTTTATTGGACTTAGCTTCCTAGATAATACACAGATGTAAACCTTAATGAAGGGAAACATGACATATAAAATTCCAAATAGAGTTTCTATAGAGGAAGTGACAAATAAGTGGAGATGAAAGTGTCATCCATCCTTAGTCAGGGTGTTTGTGTTGAGGCGAGATGCATATGTGGAAAAGAGCTCATGTTGGTAGGGTATCTCTGATAATAAGTCGGTGCAATCTAGCATAGCAACATCGCACAAAAGAATGTTGTGAAACTAAAGGCCATTGGAAAATATGATATTACATTCTTAAGTCATAAACAGGGAGTGAGCACCCTCATTCACCCACCTTAGATGATATGGATGAGAGTGTAAGTTACTAGTACATCCAATTATTTGACAAGGGGCATAGAAACCAAGTGTTTTTTGCCATTGTTTGCCATAATGAGCTAAGTAAAGCAGTCTTTAATTGGGAATTTTTGAGTGAAGAGCATGAGATAGGTTGAAGAGGCTAGACCTATCTTTAGAACATGGTTCGGATAAAATGTAGTATGGTTATCCACATCAATGACAATATTTGGAAGGGTAGGTTAGGTGTTAGGGTCAAAGAATAAAGGACTGGCAGAGTATAGGTTTTGTAGAGCATGACATTGTTATGCTATGGGAGGATCACTTATGGAGTGTAATATTGGTTGGTGGGTGGTGGAAGTGTGGAAACCATAGGAAAAATCCTACCCATGGGAGAGCTCTACCATGAAGGGGGGAATTGAGATGGAGAAAAAATGGCATTGGGTGCTTTTCTAGCTTCTTTTAAACAACCAAAGCATGTTGAAAATCTAATGAAAGATAAGATATATGCACCAAAGCAACTTCATGATGAAGAACAATAAGTAAACCATAATTAAATTTAATTATTAGTACTTGTTCTAGATCTAAAAAGGAGAGATGCATGTAGAGTTTGCAAAGTATTTCAATGTATTTTTGAATAGTCTAAGTGGAAAGTTGATAAAGGTGAAAAAAACATACCTAGATTCTCTCTAAATATCCTATTGGATAGAAATGCTCTCAAAGTGCAGTGAGAAAATTGTTGCAAGTATTGATGGAATTCAAGAGTGGAATAACCCTCTCCTCATTGAGTTCTATGAAAACGGATTATGAAGTGCCACTCATATGTTTGGTATTATCCCACCATTGGGAAATTAATCCTTACAGATGGTAGGTTTCCAAGGTGACTCTGTCTCTTTATAGCAATGTAGTCGGATGCTATAAATATGAAGAGAATGCTCATATCCAAGCCTCGACTTGATCACCATCAAAATCACTAGAAAACTATGTCAAGGTTAATCTAAGGTCCCACCACAAACCAAAGGATGGATGACATGTGGTCTTGATTAGCTTCAAATATTGTGGTGTTATATCCAAATGATGTATCACCTAGGTGTGTTCCCAAACAATGTTTTTTTGATGTTGTATAATTTGTTGTTGTTGATGGAAAAAATGTAGTTGTGCTTCTGCAAGGGAGACATCCTTGTGATTGGATTTCTTGGGAGGATCCAATATTAGATCTCGTGGGAGGGAACACTCCAAAGTACCATATATGAACTATTGTTGTAGGACATATTTGTTCCTAAATAGAGAGGGAGAGGATCATTTTTAGGTTTTGGAAGCTTGTAGAAGAAGGGACTGGATCCCTATCAAGGTGCTTAAGGTTTGATAAAGAAAGGAGTGAATCCATTTGCATGGTTGCATAAGCTTACTATGATTATATATATATATATAAAGAGTGCAAAACTAAAACTTTTGTTAACTCCAAAACTTCTCTCTTTACATAGTAAGATCCTTCATTATATAGATAAATCCAAAATGTGGCATGTTAACGCTTTATTTAAATTTAACAATAACTAATTATTAAATATTTCAATGCTTAGTAATTATATTCTTCCACTTATCCAACGCCTCTCTCTTGGTATCTATATATCATCCTCGACCATAGCTTATGTTCCAAGTTTTTCTTGGAGCTCATTTCTCCCACGACCTTTATTTGGAGTGAAGTTCCACACTTCCTTAAACTCATCATTGAGTAATTTTATCGGCCTTCCTTCCTAACCCATGATCATGCTAATCATTAACACACGTGCATTACAATTAACTTGAAATATATTTCCTAAATCGAGTAATGCCAATACAAGTTCCAATGTAATCTTCTCTTTCAACAACTCAAAACATCGTTGCACCTACACATATTTAAATACATTCTTTCACCAATGTCAATATCACATTGAATCCTATGACAAACTTCTCGTGGAAAATTTCTATACCATAAATATTTATCGCTGATGTAGTAGGAAAGGGATGGGTCAATCTTGTAATGGTTCACATTATTTGAATCCATTCTTATAAAGCATAAACTCAAGGCACATCAATTGTTCCTTGAAGATTCCACACTTCTGCAACTTGATGTGAAACTACTGAATACCATACTTAGATGCTATAGACGCTCATCTCTGCTCTTGATAAAAATAGAATGTAATTAAACAAGCTACTACAAACATACCCGTGTAGGGTTACAATTTTTTTTTCATCAATCTCATGCTTGACGCATTGGTCAATCCAAATGACATAACTAACCACTTGCAAAAACCATCCTTGGTCTTTAATGTAGTATTCCACTCATTTCCATCTCTAATCTTGATTTGGTGATATTTTATCTTCAAAACTATCTTGGTGAAGTATCATGCGACATTCAAACTATCCATCAAATAATCCATTCCCTACACAAAAAATTGTACCTAATCATGATCTTGTTTGACACTTTATATCTTGTACCCATCCTTTACTATCCATCCTTCTTTGGTATTATCCATTTAGTTTTTGTGCATGAACTCACTCCCTATGATCAATCCCCATTGAATAATTTAGCTCCGACATGAACTTTTGCACAAGTTCAGTGTGAACATGTCAGAAGTAGTTCGAGTTAGTTAATTTTTGTAATTCATTTTACGAATAAAGTGAAAGTCTTATATTTGGCTATTGAATTTAATAAAGTGTATTTGTATAACATTAATGATTTAGACTAATCTCAATTGCACATCTCTTAGAGATATTAAGGTTATGGCATATTAGTTTTTTAGCTCAAGTGTAAAGGCAAGTCAAGATAGAGGGTTATAACACAATTTTGTCTAACAACGTGTTAACAACCAAATTTTCCCATATGCAAATTTCGAAGGTAAGAGCCAGATTATTTCATCTAGTTGGTATCCAGTTTTGTTCCACAAATACAACTCACAGGTTAGAGGTTGGTCCCCACGGAGTCCAAACTGCATGTTGATTCAATGATATGATCCAGTTTTAGAGTCAGGGACATTTCACAAGGTTTTCATCAGTATTGGAGAAGTCTATTTTTAGCAGTGCTCCTATTTTTATAGGATATAAAGTTCAAAGGTTTGCACAACATATATCATCATATTTTCGGCGTCATTGCGAGCTCAGGATTCAAATGGGATTTTTTGGGATGATAGGCGAGTGATACTTATAGTTTTGGTAGTTAGGGTTTGAGTTGCATGGACATGAAAATTATATCTTATTTTTTAGTTGTGATCCATGCATATGTGGCATGTAGCATCAGTGCATCCATGACATGTGACATCAATTTATGTGTGACATGTGATGATCTTTCATTGTGACAAGTGGTGAAATTAGAGGGCATGTAAGAGACTGGAGTGAAGTAAACTTGAATAAGGTGCATGCATGAGAATTTCCCCTCTTAACTTAGAGATCTTCCACTTAACTTAGCCATGAAACAAGGTGAAGAACACAAGGGCAAGGGTAAAGTGCTCTAGGTTGAGTTAAGTTCAACTAGGAACTTAGCTCATGCATCATATAGATGAAATCCAACATAAGGGGGTGCATTTGCTCATGCTTTAGATCAACTCCAGGAGAAGGGTGTGCATTTCCTCATGCAACATATCAACTCTAGGAAAGGGGGGCACATTCTCTCCTATTCAATTTCTTCCAGAGAGGTGCTCCCTCATTGCATGTAAAACTAGTAAGTGGGAGGTGAATGAGGTCCTCTAGACCAAGCTAAAGAGTAAGGTTTCAGGAAAGGAAGAAGGTTGGATTTTCTTACTAGCAACAACAACGATTCCTTTAGTCATCTATCCTTCTTCTAATCTCTTCAATTTGTGTGCAATGACATTACTGGACTAGCTTGTATTCGTCTTTATGGTGGACCAATCTCTTGGTTTGATACACAGTGAAGCTAGATTATGTTTGGTTTTCCAACTCCTCTCTCTTATTGATTTGAGATTGTATTTGCACAACGATTTTGGTAGCATTTTAGGCATGTACTTTGAATTTATTCTTCATTTTCAACCTTTTTATTTTACTTGTTGACATTTGTATGTTGTTGTAACATCGAAAATCCCTCCATTTTAAAGCAAAACATCCCATTAATAATAAAAATAATAATATATTTTTAGGTCACGTCCAAGCTAGACACAAATTTAGTGTATGAGACCCCCTTGTTTGTGGGATAAACGACCCCCCTATGTGCAATGATTTAACCGCTAAAGTCTATAGAGTTGTACATACAATACCAACCTCCATATTTGAACCTTTGACCTTTGAGGAGGAAACACATGTTCTTAACCATTAGGCCCACTCAAGGTATAAATTGCTTGGCCAAAGGCACATAAACTATTGTTATAAATATTTCATTGCATATTTCAAGAAGGAAAACCACCCAAAGATCAAGTTTAATAATTGTTATAACTATTTTACTTATAGAATAGATTTTTAGTACTTATAATAGTCATGTTTTGTGGCCTTTTTATTTATGTTTTAATATAAATTTGCAAGTGTATTAGAAACATATAATAAGTTAGGAATCCCCCCATGGTTGGCATGCACCATCCCAAAAGGAATTTATCAATGACATGAGGGATAAATTTCCTACAAGTTGTGCACTTTTTAAACAAATTTCATAAGTTGAAAGTGATTAGTTACAATGTATATTTGTGTACTAACAAAATTGGCATCGTTACCATGGACTTTTCATTTGCCCTTAGGAGATATAATTGACATTGGCAAGGTAAATATTTTTCATCATGCATTATTTTATTCTCAGTTGGAGACTTCATTATCTATAGGCTCAAATCATCATGAAAATGCTAAAATATCATCTCAATTTGATCCTACACAAGGTATTACTCTAGGCCTTGATGAATCGCAACAGTTGTTCTGCAGAAAAAGTAATAAGTTACTACAAAGTCTGTTGGATTTTGAGGGTGAATCCACAATCACAACCACCCCTCAAGTAGTCACCATACCATCACCAACCACAAGTATCATGGTAAGTGGATCCACAGTTAGTTCTTATCTCGTGGTAAGCTCGTCGATAGTATTTTCTTCTTCACCTTTACTCACAACTTATTTAGTATCAATCTCATCTCAAACTAATACAATGGAAACTTCGATAGTTATAATTTCACTTACAGTATATGCTCCTCTAATTTTTTCCTTGATTCCTAACCATCCTCCTGATATGCCTATAAGTGACTATCAGAAGTGACTTCCGAAAGTAGTTGGGAATGACACAATCTCTATTGATGTTCATCTCATTTCATTCTTTAAGTTCATAGATGACTTGGCGGCTAAAAATAAGGATGTGGTGATGAAGAGGTTAATTCAAACACTTAAAGAGGATGCATGAACATGGTGTAAATCCCTTCCGAATGATTCCATCAATGGAAGGGATTCCTTCAAAAGAAAATCCATAGGGGAGTGAGATTATAAGCAAGACAACACCTTCTTGTTAAAAGAGTTGCATGCGACCTAGAAGGATGAGAATGAATCTGTTTCATAATTTAATAATTGTTTCATCAAGCCTTATAATAGAGTTCCTTGAAATGAATGTCCTAATGAAGAAACTTTATTATGATTGTATTTTGAAGCACTTAATGAACCTTTGTATTTATTCTCAGGGAAAAGAATGCAAGGAACTTGGAAGTGGAATTTGTTGCAACACTTAAAATTGAAAGAAACATGGTTTCAACTAGGAAGACCCATCCCAATATTTTTTTATCTTTTTTATCCATAAGGAATGGAAGCCCTATAATTGAAGAGCGAAGTTGAGCTTGAAAGCAATGAAGCATTGACAAGATTTGTAGATCTATTATGGGATCTCACCAACAAAAAAGTATGTTTGGAGAATAATTTCCAAAATCAACAAGCAACAACATTGTCACACATGATTTATTGCAAATCATGAAGGTTACCCCACAATGAATAAGGTTGCAGGGTCTTTGGACAAGCAACCTATTTATACACCGTAATTAGTTGGAAGTGTTTTTTTGAACAATTTGAGGATTCTTTAAACATGATATCATTTTTGGAATAAGATGTTAGCCTACATGTATACCAATTGTCAAGCCAATAGAACGGTATCCAAACCAAAGTCTTTCCTTTGAATTATGGGCATTTCAGTGCATGTAGGAGAACTATGGTGCCAACTACTATGGATTCCCTTGGAAGCCAAATGACATCATCTTTGGTAGACAAAGTAAACTCCAACACTATAATTATGATGGCTAAGATCATGAAAACTTATACTAAAAAGAGTAAAGTTGCAAGCGATCCACATTTCACACAATCTTCCATGCGAAAGGAATCTCAACCATTGGTTACCCTAGAGAGAAAATATCCTTCGTTGGTGCACATTTCTTTATTCTATTTGGTAAGTGAGCTATTCAAAGTCAATATTTCAGTACCATTGCTAGAGCTTATTCATTTTTAGAGCATAATCAAGGCATCAACATATTCTTTAGTTTGTGTGACTCCATGATTGCTTCATAAGAGTCCCCCTAGATATATCTTGGAATGAATAGGTCCGACAAACCTCTCTCCACGAGTAAGTCTGAAAAAACCCCTCCCTTCTACATTTCTCTGCTTGTTAATGGCTCATTATTGTTAGATTTTTATCATTTAAGCAATATGATCTTAGGATCTTGCCTAAGAGAATAACATGCACAACAACAATCACAAGCGAGAAGAGACACAAAGATTTTCCTAGGGGAAACCATAAAGGAGAAAACCCTGCAACTTCCTCAGAGATAGAATGAGCACCAATGACAGTAGTAAAACCCAAAGATAGAAAGATGATCTCTAATAACTATTCTCTCTCTCACTTGTGTGAGCACTTCCTCTCTCACTCATGCACCCCAGTTGAGTGAGTGTGTGTGTGACAAATAGAGGGTCTCACTCTCTATTTATACTAGTTTCTAACTTGACAATTACTTATCAGGGCTGACATCTCTAAGAGAGTCTAATAACCCTAGTGCCCCTCAACTGTGGGGACTTTCCCCCCCTGATCAACAAGGAGGGTTAAGATCAACTCAATTGTGGGGACTATTGCACCGACTTATAATGGAGGGTTAACCTCATTGACTTTACATGAATTTATTATATTAATGACTCTCTTGATAGGAACATCGAGGTACAATGAAATACAAATGATTCTCCCGATAGGAACATCGAGGTACAATATAAAATATACAAGTGAATACATTCCAAAGTTACAAATACATCAACACTCCCTCTTAACTAGGAAGGTATCCTCTTGACACAATATATCAGTACAAGTCTTCGTCGCCGGATCATCATCAAAACTAGATCATCACTGGATCATCATCAAAGCTGGATCATCACTGGATCATCACTAGATCATCATCATCACTGCTCCGCTATCTCAATCAAATGGTGCTATCTCTCAATTCTACTCATCACAGGAAGTTCTACAGAGCCAACCCTTTTTTATGCTGGTTGTAGGCCTAGCCTTCATGTAGGTATTCATCTTATTCAACATTTATATCTGACCATGGGAGGAACACATCCAAAATCCATGTCAGAAAGGCCCGCCCAGTACTTACGTATGACCATGGGAGGAACACATCCAACATCCATGTCAAAAAGGCACACCCAACACTCACATCTGACCATGGGAGGAACATATCCTGCATCCATGTCAGAAAGGCCCAGCAATCACATCTGACCTTGAGAGGAACCAATCCATCATTCATGTTAGAAAGGCTCTGCACTTACATCTGACCACGAGAGGAACCAATCTAGCATTCAAAAAGGCAGATGGACTCATCACTTCCCCTTGGAAGGAACCTTGATCTGGAGAACACCAAGCTTCTCCTTAAAGTACCCAAACTTCACTCTGGCCATTTCTAGCATAGAATCACATCAGGGCTAATTACATCCAAGGATAACCTGCGAGCTTCACAAGGACTGATTACATCCGAGGACAACCTACAGGACCATTTACGTCTGAGCAATCTACGAGCTTCACTAGGATTTTATGCTCAGACAACCTGTCCTACTGGCTATGCTAGAACTCCCTCTTTTGAAAGATCACAAACTGGAGCTTCACTGGTCCTCTCTCAGCTATACTCAATGACATGCAGGACTGCTTCCTGCTAAACCAAGAGATCACACCTGATCTCATACTGAAGTAACACCCTGAAGTGCTCTTCCTATCAATGGCACTGCATGCCCAATCTGAATCCACATAACCCTCCAGGTTAATGTTCTGATTCGCGTCATACTGGATCCCATAATCAACTGTACCCTTTAGGTACCTCACTGTATGCTTTGTAACCATTAGGTGAACATGTCTCGGATCCGCCAGGAACTGGCTCAATGTGTTCACAACAAAGCAAATATCTAGTCTCATATACGTCAGGTACATCAAGGAACAAATCATCTGACAATACATAGTGGCATCAACCGTCTTTGATGAAGCATCACTCAATAGCTTTAGGTTCGATGCCATAGGTGTAGTCATGGCTTTGCAGTCCATCATGCTTAACATCTTCAGGATCTCCACTGCATACTTCCCTTGTCTGAGGGAGATTTCATCTGCATTCTGCCACACCTCCATGCCTAGAAAGTAGTGCATCATATCCAAGTCCTTCATCTCGAACTTGGCAGCAAGTATCCTTCTTGCAACTTTAATGAGTTCCTCTTTTCTTCCAGGAACAAGTCATCGACATATAACAGGAGTATCACTGGTCTTCTGCCTTTAACCTTGAAGCAAAGGTTGGAATATTCTTTACTCTCAGTAAATCCTAGATCCATCAGTAAGATATCCATCCTATCATACCATGTCAAACCTCAGGATATTCTGCAGTGACTCCCTTTGAAGTGGAGCATCATTCTCCCTCTACCTTTCATACTCTATGTATTAAAACATTATGTACTAGAGTGACAAGTAGCTTCCTCTGCTACTAATATTCTATGTATCCATCTAGGTTCACTAGATACCAAGATCCTCTATCTTGAAAGCGTTCTTCTTGCACCCATATGTGAGCTTGTAATCCTCTATAGGATTTCATCTTCAACCTTGTAGCAAAGGTTAAGATCTTCACCACTCTAGGTGATCTTCAAGCTCCTCATGTATGTGTTATCCCATGGGTTCCTTCTAAGCACATACAAGGCCTTCTTTAATTTTGCACACATGATTCTTCCTGTCATGTGTCTTAACCTCCAGTGGCTGCAAATGTCTCTTCGTAGTCTATTCCTTCTTTTTGTGAGAAGCCTCATGCTACGAATCTTGCCTTGTATCCCACAGACTTCTCTTCAAGTCTCGATACTGCATCTTAGACATCATTCTTCTTGAACTGGTACTCTCCTTCCCTTTCCTCTTGGCTACTTCTTCATAGCTGGAAGGCTCTGCAACAATGATGTCACTCAACAGTGTCACATAACTGCACTGTGTCTGAGGCCTCTTGAAGTCTCATCATATTATTCTTCATTTTGGATTATTTCTTGAACTATCATCATTTGTTATTCGAAACAAGTCTCATCCTTCTTTTGTAGGCGATTGTACGCGATCTTTCCTACAAGTCAAATGCATTAGTTGTATGGTTAGAAACATTTCATAAGGTATATTCATAATGGAAAATTCTTATGCATAAAGATATGATCATGCAACTATTTTATCCAATACAACATTCATCCATATCTCATGGAAACTTTCTAGATGCCTTCCATCTCTACCATGACATCATTGAGATTATGCACTAATCCAATATGTCAGCAAAGAGGTTTCATTCTAGATAAGTAGCAATGGAGAGTTGTATGGAACCACGAGCTACTTACCCATCACATGCATATTAGTAGTATACTGTCATTAATGAAAACATTCTATCATGCATAACACATCAATTGAATATAAACAAATGCATAACAAAACAATATCATGAAATGACAATTGAATACTTATCTTTATTTTTTTCATGGTAGACTCCTTCTTTCAGCTTCATCATCTTCTTCATTCATAACAACATCATTTCTTATCCAAATGTTAAGATGGATAAGAGGTTCTTCAAGAATTAAGTTCTTCATATTCCTCACCGCTTGAGGGATCTTCTTTGAATTGTGAGAGCCATATAGCCATATTCCTCACCACTTGAGAGATCTTCTTTGAATTGGGAAACCCTAAAAACTAAATTTACACAAAGTGTTAATAATGGCCAAGGGCCATATAGCTCTGATACCAATGTTACACCGGATCTGGTGTAATGGAAGAGGAAGATGTTCCATATTCAAATAATTAAATGTATAAATGTATAATAATTGAATGGATGATAAATTACAATGGATATGGCTGCCTTAAATATGGCTTGGCAATCACATATGGAAGAGACACTTCTCTTCATAAACTATATTTTAATATTATTAATTACTATTAGGAATAGTTACCTATTTATTACTATTTTATTGTTGTAACAAGGTATAATCAAATTATGTCATCATTGCAAACCTTATTTTCTTCCAATCACTTTAGAGTTCGTTTTAAGTGGAGTTCACATCGAGAGGAAAACTTTTTGTGAAGGGAGATAAAGACCTGCAATGTTCACTAAAAGCACGCAGAGTCACTCAGTATCACCATTTGTGATCTTTGCAACCTTGAAGAGAAACCATATAGCAGAGTACAATCGCAGAGAGTATAGTTAACAGGTGTCATCAGGATTCTTATCTATTTTCATCCATGGGAAGAGCAGTCACTACCTATAGGCTGCAGGAGCTCAGAAAGTAAGATAACAGTGTTGGAAAACATATACGATTCGAAGGTCAAAATATTGGTGATTTGCAAGAGAAGTTGGATCATACAAGATTAATCGACCATAATTTCTATGAGGACAATATGTTCCCTTTCATCAAGCCAGAGTGCTACACAGAGTACGTAACATTATAATCAAGAGAGGTTTCCATGAAATAGAAACCAAACTACGAGCCCCTCAAGAAGTCTACTTTGACCAATCTCCTGGAACTGCTAGTATCCTAGATTTTCCTATATTTGGAGTACTGAGCTTGTAAGGAAAAAGAAGACATCAAATTCAAAATGTTATCTAGGTTTGAACATCCATTCTCTTTATTTAGATTTCGCTGACAGTGTATACTTTTGATATCTGGAGATTGTTTTGGTTGACAGGCAAGGTTCCTTGTGGTGCATGTGCATGTGAAGCAAGTGCTGAAGAATTTCAAGTCATAAGCGGTCAGGTGGAAAGCGGTGAAGGTCGGGTGGAAACAAATGATTGGGAATGTAATCCCTACCTAAGTAATAAGCCAACGTTTTGTTAGGGTACACAGGGTACTCCCAAAGGACCGAACACCAAGAATAGCTGCTTCACACAAACAGATCACAGATCAATACACCAATGTTTGTCACGTGGTTAAAACCCTCGAGAGGGAAACAGTCCACGGCCCCGGCCAAATAGCTACTTCGGAGCAATTTATTATGCAAAAGAAAGAAAGTTACATGAGCTTCTCATAATCGATCAACTAGCCAAGGACCCTCTATGCTCTTTAAATAGAGATCATAGACCAATCGGGTGTTAAGCCACGGATCAATGGTAGGTATGATCTAAGAGAAGTTGAACCGTCGGATCACTCTATGTCTAGAACATATCGTGACCGTCGGATTAGAATATTTACAAATGCATACTAATGCATACTAAAGAAACACACTTTTACCTAACGGATATATTACACAAGTTGATCTTAACTAACTCCTAAGTGTCTAAATATCCTAACACGTTTTACAACAAGAAAATGACCTAACATTTTATGTGTGCTAACGAATGCTATAACAAATGCTATATTGGAAATAACATTAATGACGTAAACGAAAATGCTAATAGGATATCTCAACGCCGTCAATGTTGTACCATTGTTTTAATCCTAAATTGGAACACACCAAAAGTGAAAATAGCCTCAATATGAGGCCAAATTAGGCCTCAAAAATTCTTATTGGTCTATTAAACATAACGCATAAAAATCTTAAAAAACTTGGAATATTTGTTAAAAATTTGTATTGATTTTTGTGCAAAATAATAGAAACAACGACAAACTGATTCATAAAGTCCATGTCAAGCTGAAGGAAAGGACTAATATATATATAATCTTTCAAACCAACATAATGTTTTGACATAAAAATAAAAATTTACATTAATAATAATTAGTATATTAAATTTGATTTTTAAATAAGTAATTCTTTTTAAATTAAAAAAATGTTAATTTTATATGGGCAATAAAAAAATAGAATGATAAGAATTATATTTATTTCTTAAAAATAAGTCAATTCCTCTGTAGTGTTTTAAAAATAAAAATGCTAATTTCACATAGGTATTATTTTTACAAAATTATCCATTTAACAATATACTCGTTTCCAAGCATAATGCTTTTCTTTTAGGTTATAAGATTTATTTAAGTTTGAGTATCCATTTTTTTTCCAGGTATTTAAACCATTCTTTTTTCCAAACAAGATACATGAAACTATTTCATACATGGTCATAATTGTTGATTTTGTATTTAAATATTCAATTTTTTTTCCAAACAAGATATATAAAACTATTCCACACATTGTCATAATTGTTGATTTGTATCTAAATATTCGATTTTTTATAATATCATTGAGAGCATTAGCCATTAATTTTCTTTTATCCATAAACATGGGACTTATAGTCTACTCACCTCAACAACATGGTTAATAGATTGGGTGCACAATCCAAATCCTATAAAATAAAGGCATATGAGGTGAATTAGAGGAGACAAATTAGAGAGCAAAGGCATGACGGGGGAATGATTTTTGATAATATCACTGTGAGCATTAGCCATTAATTTTTTTATATCCATAAACATGGGACTTGTAGTCTACTCACCTCAACAACATGGATACTTCGCGAAAATAAATTTTGTTTTCTACAATAATGAAATGGATTCAAATAATATATTATGATTTATCCTTTGATTGATATTCTCTACTCGGCATGAGATGGCTTTGGTCTAGTTTACACTACTCAATTTATTGGCTTTCAAGGCCAAAACAAATGCCCTTCAAGGAGAAAACTCTCCAGCTTTGTATGGTGCCAACCAAGTAACCCTTTCTATAATATAGGTTGTGTTCCTACACAACATGCAAAATAGGAGCGTTCCACCCGTTCACAAATAAAATTTGATTAGATGTTTGTTTTCAAATAAACATCAAATTATCCCTCACCTCAATGGTTATAGCTTCTCATTAATTAAACAAATATCAAACATATTGTAACTACCCACATAATACTTAGGCATTTGATCCTCTACCCATTTATTTAATGAATGGATGCACCTACTTAGAGGTCAATTCATTTGATATGGTAAGCACTTTGTGGAAACATGTGGGATAAAGTGAATAGAATGAAATATGGATATGGATTTAGGCCAAAAATAGAGGGTTGTAAGTAATGTCTTGCACATTAGTATTGTAGCAAATCAATTAAAATAAACACTAACATAACTAGATATTAAGCTAATGGAACATTTTCCATAGATAAATTCATAGTGAATAAGTGAATGGTTGTAGCATGTGGTTTTATGACATTTGAACCACCATTCTATGCTAACTAAGGAAATCGATTTGAATGTCAAATGGATATTGATTTGTTGTTCATTGACGAGATGGCTATTAAATTTACTACAAAAGAGTAGTGAATGCAATTTACATTTTGTAATCAAAACAGAACAACAATCTATTAAACATACTTGTAGTGAACTACTATGAGAACACCAAACATAATATCCATAGAACATTTAAGTAATAGATAGAGAATTTTTCTTTAGAAACTCAAATGGGAAAACCAACATTCGATGGATATTCTACTATGCTCAAGAAAGTACTACAAAGGTGAGTTTCATTCTCAATCAGAGTTTTAATGCATTCTAGTGGCACATTTTGTAGATTACTTGGCTCATGGAAAACCTTCACTCTTGAGGGGATAGTCTTAGCCTCTCCTTCCTTTGATCTTTGAATATGTTTCTTCACTCCAAGATCTCATTCTTATACTACTAGATCTATTCTTCCCAATCACCCTTTGTTTGTGGTTGTTCCCTCATCAAGCAAAGCATTCCTTTTGTCATAGAGTTACCTTGGAAGGCCAACCATCAAGGTGATTCATATCATCTTCTTGGCTTTCAGTTTTTATACCATCTAATTCAAAC
Organism: Pseudotsuga menziesii; assembly: GCA_001517045.1. Taxonomy (NCBI): domain Eukaryota; kingdom Viridiplantae; phylum Streptophyta; class Pinopsida; order Pinales; family Pinaceae; genus Pseudotsuga; species Pseudotsuga menziesii. The sequence goes on along the minus strand of LPNX010862825.1, from coordinate 20,433 downwards.
TTTTCCAAAATTAAATTTACATAGTTTAGGAAGAGGAAAATACTATGGATCAAATTTGGATCACACTTCCCTATTCATAGGCTTTTGGTCTCCGAAATTTTCAAATCACTCTTCTTTTTTTCACCTGAAAAACAAGTTTCTATCTTGATATTCATATAGAATCAAAGATAAGGACAATACATAAATATACAGATTAGTCTTTGAGTTAGAGATGATCAAATATATCAATCTACATACAGTCAAATACCAAAAAATCCCACCCAAAGGTATGTTCTTTCTCTCTATTACATAACATAAAACATGTAGGCCTTTTTATGATGCAAAGCATATCAATTCAACGTATAAACATTACAAAATACTATGCAAATTGTGTGAAGGAGATCCTCTCTTCATGATACAGATCACCATCCATAAATTCATGCATAAATAATTCACCTTCTAATAAGTTAAGAAATCTCTTAGATATGTGTGTCCACTTCCATATTAAAGTCCCGATGGATATGTATAAGTTGAAGCTTCCAAAACAATGTGATAAGATCTAATGTCATGATTAACTAGTTTGTTAATGACAATGAGTTGATCTTAGATATACCCATATCCTAGTTGATGATAGCCAAGGAATCACAAATATCTGCAAAGAATCAATACCAATGAGCCAAGAGAACCCAAGTAAAACCCATAATGCTAAAAGCTAAGCTTTGGTATTTGTGGCTAAGCCACAACCAAACATGAGGTGGAAGCAATGTCCTGCATTTATCTTAAGAATAGTTCCACATCCACCCTGCCCTCCTTACACAGCTCCATCAAAAAAGCTAAATGTTGTTCCCATCATGTACTCCAGCCCTTTCAAAACTTTGGTTTTTACAATAGCACCCTCTCACTCTTCATCTTCTTCTTTTGCTAATAAATTGTCCAAATTAACTCTACATAAATCCCTAGTATATCTTGAAGAAATAATGATTCCATTGCAATGTTTGAAAAAAAATTGAATATGGGTTGCCTTTGATGTTACCTTGTAATTTCCCATTAATTAAACAACAATCAAGCATATTTAAATTTGCCCACATGATACTTGAGCATTCGATCCTCTACCCTTTCATTTAATGAATGATACACATATTTAGAGCTCAATTTATTTAGTATGGAAAATGTTTTGAGAAAATACTTGATATAAAGAAAACATAATGAAATGTGGCGATCAAGCTCTTGCACAAACTACACGTTAAAACCTAAGCAACAAACTAGTTAATGTTCGCTATAAAATGTGGATATGAATTTAGGCCAAACAAGAGAGTGGAACGTTAGTACCATGGTGAATCAATTAAAATAAATACTAACACAACCCATGGAGTTGGCTAATCTTTAGACTATTTGCATCTTTTTAGGCATGTTTGGCTAGAATCCCGCAACAAATTTGTGGTTGAAAATGAGATTTACAGTGTTAAAATTGCAATTTTTATTGCAGAAATGGATTCAGCATCCTCAATTACCCTTGGGCCACCCAGTTTATGCAATTCTAATCACTAAAAACTACCCTTTGAACAATTTCCACCCGATTTTGGCCAAAAAACTCGCCAAATTTCAGATACAAATGGTCGAGATGGTTGAGGGTTTAGCTTAATGCCCCATTTCATTTTCAAAACGTATTTGATCGGTTAAAAAAATTTGGAAATGTCAACAGCTACGAAAAAAATTCAAATCATCAAATAGACAGGTATTAAGTTAGGTCTCCCGTCATAATTTATAGGTTGGGTATGGATGCAAATCTGAATTGGGTTTCTAGTATTTGTGGCGCTTGTATATATTCATTGTTCCTGAAGGTTATTAAAATTTGGATGAGTAGCCTATGTTCATGTTCTGTTGTTGGGAAGCATTATGTGCAGTCAGTGATGAGCACAACAACTCAGTTGTATGGTGTTATCGGCCTGTCAAACTGTGTTGTTCATGTTTACGCCATTTATTTTTACTCCCAAGTCCAAAGTCATCTCATAAAATTTTTGATGTTATTTGTCCACCGACTGAATGGAAGGTATTGTTTAAAAGTTAAATTTACTTTGATGTTATTTTTTCACCGACTGAATGGAAGGTATTATTTAAAAAGTTTCTTGGGGAACTTTCGATTGTAAAAGCAAGTGATCGGAAATGCATAGTCGAAATAAAGTTAGCAAAATTTACTTTCATATTTACAAATTTAAAATTTATATATATATATATATAAAGACTGGAGTAACTTTTTTCAATAGAAGATAGACTGTTTTTAAAACCAATCAATTAAATTTATATGGTAAACATCTTCCCTTAATATTCTTAAATTAAATTTATATGATAAACATTCTCCCTACATATTAAATTTTAGGGAATAGAAATTTCTACAATCTAATATTGACGACTACAATATAATTTATAGCGTCCAACTCCATTCTTCCATTGAAGATATCTTGACAAAGTATAAGGTGGAGATTAAGAGAAGGCGTGAAGAATTGAAATATGAGGAAAGCAAGGGCAGCAGAATCAGACTCAGACTTACAAGCATTGTTGGGTTATGGCAAACGGTTCTTCTTCATTTCACATCAAGAAGACACAAGTATTCAGTGGAATCCTCTATAGAGGATTACCATTTCTAGGCCATTCAGGAAATTCAGGAATTCAAGGAAATTAAGGATTGAAAATGTTGATTTGAAATAGAATATAATAAAATCAGTAATAAATTTAATGTATTTACCTAAATATATTGGTAATTTGAATATCATAAGAGAAAGATGAAAACATAATTTTTTTTGTAAAAGAAAGATTTTGTTATATATATATATATATATATATATATTCAAATTTTATAACATTTTGATTTATTAAATATATTTTTTAATTTCTTTATAAAAAAAATTGACACTCATTAATCTGATGAAAACGTAAACCGATGGGTATAGAAAACACAAAACCGTCATAAAATTTTGTAAATTTTGATTTGACAGGTTACAAAAATTTGAAATTCTAGGCCTGGGCGCGCTGTCAACAAGGATAAAATTTGGATAAAATTTGAAGGGCTGGTCTTAATTTCAGGTTAAAGGGTGTATATTCATGATGCTCTTTTACAATGAAAAGTTTAAAAAAAAATTATACTTTAATGGGCAATAATAAATTAACTCCCCACTTCATAATTTTTTTTGTTAAATCCACTACAATTATATGATACAGCTTTCCTAGAACATAAAATTATTTATGGAATAAGAAATTCACACTTAAAACAATCAAACACCGAGTTCAATAAATTGAAAAAAAACTAGAAAAACAAGTACGAACTCAATTTATAGAGACCTACACCAAACTAAAACTGAAGATAAACTGAATATGAAAGCATAATAAAACTAGATATTGAAAGCATGACTGTACAAAACTGACTAGGAGACCCTCAAAGCAATAAAACATTGTTGAAGAGTGAGGGGTTGTAGCTTCCGAAGAAATCACCACAACATTCACGTTCCTTGCTTCTCCGCTGCTATCCAAAGCCTCATCACCATCGGGGTCGCCCGTATTCATCTTGAGGCAAAAGATGACCCAGGCTCATGATATCTTTGGCTAGGGTCTAGCACTGTTGGCTCTGGCTAAGGCTAAGTGCCATGACCTCATCGTCGGTGCCATGCTCGTTGTCTCAACACCATAGTTCCAATTGAGAGAAAGAAATAACAACCCCACACCACTCGTTTATTAAATCTTCTATCAATTAGCCAGTCAACAAACCAAAGGGAGAATACTTGCGTAGGAGAATACCTTCAACAACAATAGGGGTTCCCTACGCCTTCCAATGTATAATCATTGAGTTCAAGCAACCTAAAACCTCTCCTATGTGGTCATTCAATGAGTTTTGGTGTTCGGTTGGCACACGAGAGAATCGGGCTAGCAAATCTTGCATATCGCTTCACAATGCCACGGTTCAGTGACATTAAAGCATTACCAATTTATCATTGATGTATTCGGTTTAGTAATAGGTGGCATTAGCATTGTCACTCATATGATAAGTCGAAAAAGGGACATAAACCTTAGGAACTAAAAACAAGGAAGGGATACCCTTTTATTTATTCAATAGTTTAACAGACGGTCACCCTTCCAACGATAAATATTGGTTCAATGAGAAAAAAAATCATTTGAGTGGTGCCGGAGACAAACTAATCACTCATTGAGAAGTGAAAACTTGTTACTCTTGATTCCCAAAAACAGATGAAATGGGAAGAAATGGCATTTGGAGGTAAAAATGCATTCTCTTCGCTTGATCAACATTGTGATTGAAGGCATTCTTGTTGTCCAATGATGTATCTAGGTTAATACACAAAAGAGGTCATTTGAATCATCGTTATTTATAAGCCTTCAATCCAAGCCCATGCTTCCACAATCCATTCTCTCTAATTGCTATGAAATGATCAGTCTCTATATGTTTCTCCCAGCTCACACAATATATGTTTCTCGTAGCTTACATGGTACACCTGCCAATTTAATGAATTGAATTAACATATGGCCTAGGTGGATTAATAGATGGGAAAGCCCATCACATAGAAGAACATATGCCCTTAAATGTCAATAACTCCAGGTGCCTTGGCAAGTTGGCAATCATCCTTACTACTAGTCGACGTCTCCATTATTCAAAGAACTAGGTCGAGTGGAGTGCATGCATACATCGGCATTTGGGCATGGGTGTGTAAGTACACAACCATAATTAAATTTTAACGGGCACTTTGAAAGCTATCCCTTTTAATGAAATTTTAATTAGGAGATGCTATTTTTTTTATAAAATGTCAAAAACAAAAATTTACATTCTTTTTACGTCCATTTTCTTTACTCACTTCTTAGATGGGCTAGGACCCCTTTGACGGGTTGTGACGGCTTGAATTTTGATCCCTGGGCGCACAAGGATCAAATTTGAAGGTAAGGTCTAGTGTTCAAATTTGAACCCTTCTCAACCCTTCCAAAGGGTTCTACCTTGAACCCTTTTCAACCCTTCTAAAGGGTTCTACCTTGAAGCCTTTTCAACCCTTCCAAAGGGGTTTAGCCATTTTTAGAAGCGTAAACTTAAAATTGTCCTTCAAAAATATTTTAAAAATCTGAATTTTATCCTGCTAATTAAGAAGGATGTAATTTATATCAACATTTCAAAAGATGGGCAACATTTTAAATTACCCATCCAGATAAATTTTTGAAGATGTTGAAATTCCTATGTTATAAAGTTTGACTCATCATTCAAAATATTGAAAATATCATACATTATAATCACTCACTCACACATATCAACACCTCACTTTGTAGTTGTACAAGATGATGAGTGATCACTGATAACTACGAGGCACTAGCCGCTGGGATGTGATTTTGACTCTCGAGTCAAGGTGTGACAATGTGTCACTGACTACAGTTGTAACAACAAAGAACAACTACTAGTCTACTACTAGCATAGATCCTTTTTAAAATCAGATCTATCGAGCACCAAGAGGGATCCAATTTCTTGAGGTGTATTCTTTTTAATTTAAAAATGAAGAAATTTGATCACTCTCTTGCTTGATAGATTCAGGTTTAAGTTTAGAATTTTTAATTTTTAGGCCAACTTGGATATTTTAAATTATTTTTTGTAATTTTTTTTATTTTATAAGTTGACATGTATTTTTTGAATTTTTATTTTTATTTTTGGGTAACGTTATTTTACGTTACAACATCTCTCCCATACTCAGCTGTAGAGCACCTCGCACCTCTTGGTCCAACTAGACCCAAAACGAGCCCAAAACATTGTGCCTACTACCTATGCGAACATGGCTACCAATTTCCACTCACTTTTTGACAAAATGAAATTTAAATGGTCGGTTTGACGAGTCCTCCTCTACAAGATTTCATTTCTTGCATGAATATCACCGACTCATGACAGCTATATAAACAACACTCAATGTCATGCAACTACAAATAATGGCATGTAGTTGGGATCATAAACTATGCACAGGTCGATTTATGCATTATTATAGAGAGGTGTCATTGGGGACAATATGGAGAAAAAATGAGTTTGAAAAATCATTTAGTCCAAATCACCACAATGGTTATTAATAAAAGTTATAAAAAAGAAACAATTTTTGGCTCAAGAATAATCTTCAGTTTGATGGGTAGCATGATCATGATCTAATCTCCCTCTGTCCTTCCAAACATTTGTCCTCAATGCTCGCCACCAAAATAAATATCAAAATTGCATGCACACACATCCTCACCTTAACATATCAATTGGGTCAAGGCGCAAAGAGTAAGAGGCAACTATAAGTAAGCCTTATATTAAATTTACCATAGAAGTCTTTAATTGACAATATCAACTAATATTTGTCACGTTGGATTGTTGTGATCTTCTTATAACTCCTTACCAATGTGATTGCAAGGCATTTTTTGAAGGTGAAGTCCATAATTTTACGTTTTCTTCCTCATTCTCATGCATAAGGGTAATTTTTAAGGATTCTAATATTATACCTAAGTATAGTATTCTAGGTGATTATTCTGGATTGAAAAAACATGTTTATAGATAGGTAGACGAATATTAAATATGAAACATAAAATTAACACTGAAATGTATAAATTTTGGCGAATATTATGATAAAAAAACATATTTTATGTAAATATAGGTGATATTAGACACCAAATAGCGAATTTATTTTTTGAAAAAACCCCAAAAAATAGCCAATTGGCGAAATTTCGCCACTAAAAATTACCCATTATTGCCTATTGGTAAGAAAATAAGGAGGGTAGTGGCATGCATTAACATGGAAAATAGTTTCGACATAAAGGTAGATACATTAATTGTTTTCATTAAATAACACAAATTTCTTACTCGGACCATCGATTCATTGAATCATGGATTGGTACAAAACACAACAAATTTTAGATCCTCGTGCTCTTAATTACTCACACCTAGAACTTTCTCAAATCCAACCTGTTGCACCTACAACAATTTCCCAAAATTCTAAAAAATTTTGGGGCCCTCCTTTACTTCAAGTTAGTGAGTTCTTTTCTTGATTTCATCTTTTGATTTTAGCTTATGAAGGTTGAAGCGCTTTCTCGAATCTTAAATGCTGTAAATTGACTGGTTTCTCATCGTTTAATGCTTGAGGATTTCCATCTTGATCGAGCCCTTTGTTGTTTTGCAAAACCTTTTGAAACCTTCATTCAAAGTTTTCTTGCATCGGGAGATTTTTCATTTGACTGCCCGACTGTTGCGGGCGTCCTTCGGCTTCTAATTTCTCTTTCCCGTCCCGCCGTTGCGGGTGGCTTCCGGGTCGTCATAATTGGTTGTCGGGCTGACGTTTCGGTGCCTTTGAACTCTTGATTGTTTCTATCCCGAGCCCGCCGTTGTGGGTGTTCTCCAGATCCTCCAAATCTTTTGCCGCGCCGCTGTAGTGGGTGCTTTTCGACTCTTGTTTGGCTTGGTCGTGCCGCCGTTGCGGGTGGGTTTCGAGTCCGCATGTTTTCGTTTTGCGACCGCCGTTGCGGGGGGGTTTCAACTCTTGAGTTTCGTTTTCATTACGGTATGTTTCGGGCGTTGTCTCTCTACCACATCGGA
>LPNX010862825.1:0-11405 GCA_001517045.1 Pseudotsuga menziesii | reverse complement strand
AAACCATGAGAAAGATGCTATTACCAGGGAAGCTCTATAGACATAGAGCTACTGAAGATTATGACACAGCCACCCTTAGACCCCCGTACAGATTCATAGCTCTAGTGTTGAATAGGATCTTCGGGAGGGCCAATGGCAGGTTATTCAAATTTGAATGGATACCCCTGATGTTCTATGTGGCCACTGAAGGGACCATATTCAACTGGTCCGGCCTGGTATCTAGTAGTCTGTCTTCCTGTATAGCTGCAGCAAAAGGAGGAGTACAACAGAAAAAATCTGAGTTTTACATGAGCTCGATCCTAATTGACTGCATTATATGCCACCAGCCCTTCCCCGGGCTCAAATGTGTTTGGGACAGGAACAGAATGCCCATATATGCAGCCTTTAAGCCACTGGGGGCTCATCAATACCATAGTTACTACCGAGAAATCTGTGAGCATTTTATCATGCCTCTGTACACTCTTGTCTTCCAAAAGGAATGTGACTGCATGTCTAAAGAAGCCATGCAGGTAATAGATGAATACGGTGATTTTTTCTTGACCGAAAACGGAATGTATATGAGAATGTTTGGTGGGTCAAAGACACCTTATCTGTTGCCCAAGTACGCAACAGATTATATCATCCATAAGGAGGCTGTTAGACAGGTATTTATTGACGGAGTTGGTCATTTCTTATTTTCAAAGAAGAAGGCTGTCTATCCTCCCTTGCCATTTAAGTTAGGCAACCATAGTTTCTCCAATGTAAAACAAGCTCCTGAATTTATAGAGGAACTAGAAAAGTTCCATTTTGGGGAGATGACCTTCAGGAGAAATGACACTCATGAAAGAATGGCTAAGCATTGCAGAAAGCACAAGGTGTTTTATGAGTACACCCATCATTTCGACAAGGATGAATCCGTGTTCAGAAGAGCCCCGAACATGACAGCACTCAGTAAGAGGTTCAAACCGAAGCACTCCACCAAGGGTGGGGAAGGATCTGAACAAGAGAAGGCTGAGCAGGCTAAGGCTGAGGAAACAGCCCGAAGAATAAGAGAAGAGGCCCAAAGGCTAGAAGAGGAGGCTGCGGAATGGCTCCAGAAAGGAGAAGAGGAAAAGAGGAAAGCTGCCCAGGATGCAGCTGAAAGAGCAAAAGAAACAGCTAGAGAAGCCGAGGAGGCTGCTAAGCAAGCAGCTGAGGAAGCCCAGAGAAGGCTGAATGAAGAGCTTCGCAAACGGGAAGCTGATAAGACAGAATTGATACAACAATCAGCTTCTGAAATACCACCAGAACAAAGTCAGGGTGAAGAAAACCCTGAGGTGCAGACCATGCAAGTGCTCACTACTATCACTCCTACAACTCCCACGCTTCAGTTAGTGCCCTTTGCACACAAAAAGGGGGAAGAAGTCCCTGATTTTAGCACAGTATACTATGACAGGGCTACCAAAAGGATTATGAGGAGAACTGAGCAAAAGATAGAGGCTGAAGGAATGACCAGCACAATGATAACTGATAAGGCTGTGATGGTCGGGACATATAAAGATCCAAAGTTTGTCATAAGGGCTGGCAGGGCAGCAATAGATGCTACGGAGGACAATGTAGATCGAATGATGAAGGAGATACACTCAACCAAGAAAACCTCCGCTCAGCTGAAGGACACCCTCAGGAAGGAAAGAAAAAATGGAAATAGGCTGAAAATAAAGTATGAGCATGTGCTTAAAGAAATGGAAGCCATGAAGAGCGAAATCCATGCCATTCAACAAGAAGTACAGGTGAAAGAAACAACACAAGAAGCCCTGGGAAAATCCCAGCAAGAGATTCAAGTTTTAAAGGATGAGAAGGAGCAGTTGAGGGTAAAGATGGAAGACCTGATGGAGCAACAAAAGATCATATATGAATCCAATACCTTGAGCATTAAGGAGCTAGAAAAGCAGCTGGAAGAAGCAAAGGCACAGCAGGTAAATATGCAGCCAGTTAAAGATCACATCTTGGCTCAGAAAGCTAAGGTGCTGCACCTGCAGAATGCTCTAGAGGAGGAAAGATGTCAGGTCCTCCAGATCGATGGCAGACTGGATGAAATTTTAGACACAGCTTCTTATTTTGTGGACAGGTCGCAAGACATACTTGAAGTACTGACTTCAAGGATAACCCGGATGGAGGATGACAAAGAAGTCCCAGCTGAGCTAGTAGTCAAAGCTAAACAAGCTTTGAAATGGGACCATGACCTGATAGAATTTTCCGTCAACACTGCAGAAGATTTTCAGAAGAATGTCAAGAAAACAAAGGGAGCATGGTCCGAATTCTTTAGAAGAGCCCTGGTCGCCTACAATCGTTGTCAGGCAGAAGCTGGGCAAAGATTACAAGAGTTCCCAACTCATGATGCATTCGCAGAAATGTTGCAGAAAAGGCAACAAGATGAGGAGGCCAAAGTGCAATGCATCAGTGCTATTGATGAACAAATCCTCAGAAATGAAATAGGCCACTCGGCCATTAGCGTACAGCTCTTGGAGGAACAGGTACGGTTGAACACGGACAGAATTGAGGCCATTCGGAAGCAAGCTGACAAATTCGAGCTGAACATTCAGTTTCTGGAACCTAGCTCGTTTGAGAGTCTCGCTGCTGAAGCAGCAGCATGGAGAAAGTTCTTGGAAGACCAAGCGGCACCCTCCTCATGAGAAGGACTGATCAAACTTTTGTATAATTTAATATTTTGTAAAGATTGTGGGAAATTGAAATGTTGGGGAGCCCAAAGGTCACTTTGGGCAACCCAACCAATTTTGCTTTTTGTATAAAACTAGGGAAAATAGACAAAGAGGGGGCTTTTTCCCAGTTAGACTGGAGGACTTATTGTAAGAAGAACTACTTCATTTTGCAATAAAGAGTTGGTTTGCCTGTTGGAGAAAGAACTGTGAAGTGTTCCAAATGATGTACCATGGACAGCGGAAAGATGAATTACTTTGTTTTTTCAGCTTATGTCTGTGAATCGTGAGATTGTTCTAACTTTATGACCTATGTCTGGTTGAATAATTTCTGATTTTATTTATGGAAATTTCACTTAGAGTAATGCATGTGTTTGTATATAACAATTGGCTATCTGGTTGTTAGAATATTTTCTCACTCATGTGTTGTAAACGTAAATAACAGCTATCTGTAATTGTGTTTATCATACATGAAAGTAGTGCATTACTCATTAATAATCTTTTCTGGCTCCCCGGGGATAGATAGTTAGGTGTTTAGACTGTTAGTTGTTTGATTTCCTGATTGCTCATGTGGTTTAGGTGTTGTGAACATAATACGAGAGGTAAGAACCTGCGCAGCACATTGTGTCGTTCCTTGCATCTTTATCACCCTGCATGGTTAAGATAGGCATATGCATTGCATATATTAAGTCAAAATACAAATTCCGGTGGACCGGGCCACAACCGGTAAACCCTTGTTGTTACTTTGACCTACGGTAGCCAGACCGTAAACCGGATGGATTCCCTATACCAAACAGTCAGGGGGCTAGTTGGGAACGCTGATTGGGGAGAATCCCTTACTGTTGCCGCCTGCGAATTTCCAGGCCTCAACACAACCATTGACAAACTTCTTTTGGTGTTTTGGTTCAATTTAAATGGTATTGTCGAGACTCATACATGGAGTGAGTTTCAAGGCTCTAGTTGAAATAGGATTGATTCCATTGCCCCTCCATCCCATCCTTGTATGCTATTGCGACAAGTGTTGAACAACAAAATTTGATGCCTTGACCCCGATGATGGTAGCGTTGCTAACTTGTTTGGTATGCAGGATTTTTTTTAATGTTTTCTGAGTTGTGTATTATTTTTTCTTACACGCCTAATGCTCATCATTCTTACATCTCTCAAGCTTGGATGGTTTCCATCTCTTGGGTTTTAATTAAGTTTTTGGTTGGTTATATATATATATATATTCGTCGTAGGTTTATTATAGCCCTGTTTTGCTTAGTGGCCTCCTTTTGTACGTAGTTAACAATAAGTAATTCTCTCATGGTTCTAGTTTTTTTAAGACTATATATCTAGTTACAACATCCTCCGTTATGCAAAGATCACACAGATGCCGCAATATCGTTATTGCATAGTCTAAGTAGTTTTTGTGTATAATGAAGAGCGCTCGTGACACGAAAAATACAATAGAATACTTGTTATGTTACTGAACTATAAAATTAATGTTACATATATGCCAAATTAATGTGTTCAAATTAGGTTTTATTGAAAATATATCATTTTTTCATGTAGATATTAGGGGGTGCTCAATTGTTTAAGATTGTAAAAATTTGGAAGGGCAATATTTGTTTTTTGCATTTTTGGGGGGAAAGGGTTTAGTTAATTTATACTTGTCAATTGAAGTGCAATTATTTACATTGCCCTTCATCTTTGAAGGGCTCCAATAATAAATATCGGTAGGGTCGTATTTTGCTTTGAAGGGCTATGGTATATTGAACCCTTCAAAGCTGACATGTTAAAATAAACTATTCATTTCATTTGAAAATGCAATCAGACATAAAAATTTCGTTGTATATTAAAAGCAATGTAACATGAAAAAAATACTTGATAATATGAATAAATCAATTGAAGAACATTTATATAACCAATGGAGATTGAATGGGCAAGTGATAAAACTTATAACCAAAAAAACAAAGTTGGATGAATTTGAAATACAATCTATACAAAGTCTATTGAACATAGAAATTGATAAATACAAAAGAGTGAGTGAATCTAAAAAATATGTTCATCAATACCAAAACTACTATCTTGAATCACTTCAATAACAAACTTCACTCATTTCCAAGAAGAAACAAATAAATACTTATAAAACAACAAAATAAAAAACTATTCTCATGCTACACTTACCTGAAAAATCATTTAACTGCGGGAACAACCCAACCAATATTGAGGTCCAATAAGGGAATAAATCCCTTTATATATGTTTCTAGCCACTCAAATTTGCAAACCAGAGGAGAGACATACTCCCTAGAGGAAATAATCATTATGGGAGGTGCATTTGGTAATGTGCACTTATGCAAGTGGGTGGTGGGTCGGTGGTGTTGGGGAATACATGTCCTTCCTTTGTTCAAGGGAAGACCCTGGAGCCTGAATAAAGTATGATATACTCTACGAATGAATAGGGAAAGAAAGGGTGGAAGTATGATATATTTATATTTGAATAAAAACTAATTACAAAGACATTGATCATGAGCTAAGAGTTAATCTATATCTCGTTGTACATTACCGTTCATTTAATAATTGAATGAGATTTCATTGTTGACTTTATTAGAGGCTTTAGTTTGTTGTGTACTTTTATCTACGTATGAATTTAAATTTGATTTAAGCATATTTTGGTCCATAAATTGTCCAAGACAATAAAAGCTAACTTGTGTGTTGTGGATGTGTTTGCAGTTAATTTTCAATGGCTTTGCTATAATCGACGTGGGATTGAGCACTAAGGAGCTAGATGGAAGAAGCTATGTATAACATGGAAGTAACATTTAAACTTAATTTAAATGTTTTAAAGTTTCATTGTGATTTAAATGTCGATAAATAATGTTGATGGAATGCGTGGAAGGCTCGGCTGGGATTTTTCCTTTGTCGTTGTCTAATTGCCTATTCTCAACCATCTAAAAATTTGACAGGTGAAAATTGGAGTATCCCTTCAATTGAAAAGTTACAAAATAATGGTCAAGTTCATGATTGAAGGGATTTATGCTATATTAAATTATTTTTTTCATGGCAAAAATTGTTGTGCCCTTATATAAAGAGTAAAATAGATCCTGAAGGGAATTGAAGGCTTCAAATTTGAAGCATGGAAATGGATATGCTCAAGTTTTGATGATGTTTATATTGGCCACTAGCCATACCTCCTTTTAGCACGCATGTAATCAACTTACAACACTTATTATTGATGGTTAAAGGTCGGGAAATCACCAATGGGCCGGGAATTAAGTTATTGGTGAATTTTTTTTTTTTACGAAAACGGTTAGAGTTTTATTAATGGTCTGGCAAAAAGGCTGCCTGATTCTTACAATGCTTGTTCCGGTGTTCTACACTGAACTTCCTCTTCAGTTTGTTGTTTTTGACAAAAGCTGAACTTGAACTCATTTGGAAAGCCAGCATGACTCAAAGGATAAAAAAACAACAGCAATCAGCTTTAGTCTTAGGGAATCCTGACATTTGAGAGATCTCCATTAATTATCAGCTGGTTTTTATTCAGCAGGGTGCCCCGGTTGGCTTCAGCATCCGCCAAGCTGTTTAAATTCCTTAAGACATGATGGGCTTTGATAGATCTGAAATGAGACAAAAGGAGAAGAATTTTCCTGTGGATTTGGACAAGATTGATGTCCGTTGGCATTTTTTTAGAGTGGAGAGCTTTGATAATTAATCTCGAGTCACCAAAAATAGAGAGATTTTGAATATTCAACTTTCTCGCTTGAATTAGGCCCTGCCACAAAGCCAGATACTCATCCTGGTTGTTTGAGGCGAGCCCAAGACCCCAGGCGAAGGATAGGTGGAGATTGCCGTCAGGTTCAATAATGATGCCTCCTCCCCCAGCTTGACTAGGATTCCCTTTCGAGGCCCCGTCAAAGAACAAGCACCATTCGCCAAGAGCAGATCTCCACTTTATAAATTCCTGTTCTTCGAGTCTAATTTCCCAATTCGTCGTTTGAGGAGGATTACTGGTATCTTTGCTTTGAGGATTTAGATGAAATTCCTTCACCCAGCGCTCTTCTTCAGCAGAGAGGGTGGCCTTGTTGCTTATTCCAGGCTTACAATTCAGAGCTTCTGATAGCATGATTTTAGCTTGAACAGCCACTTGAAGAGGGAGTCTGCTAGTTTCTTTGAAGACTCTATTGTTCCTTTCCAGCCATATTTTCCAGCATAAAAATTTTGGAATCCACATCCAAATGGTTTTGAGAGTGATTTTTTTGTTTAAGCTGAAGGGAGATAGAACAAACCAATCGCTGATGAGCTCCGTAAATGTGCTAGGTAAAGAGACAGCGATTGGCCAGAGCATGGCTTTCCAGGCTTCCTTAGTGAAATCGCAGAAGAGGAATAGGTGATCAGCTGTTTCCTCAGCGCTGGTGCATAGAGGGCAGCGAGAAGGCAGCGCCCAGCCTTTTCTCCTTAGATTGTCTATGGTTAGAATTGCATTGTGGAGCACAGTCCAAATAAAAATATCAATTTTTGGAATTGACTGGTAATGCCACAGGGATTTCCACGGTGCTGGATTTGGAGAGGCCCAAGGAATCGCCTGAATAGCAATGTAACCATCAGCAGCAGTATATTTGCCAGAATGTGAGCCCCAGCCACGTTTATCTCTTGCTCTGGCACTTATGGGCGTTTTCCCTTGAAGGTGATCAAGCAGAACCATCGCTTCTTCCTGAAGATCGAATGGGTAATCACCCAAGTTCCAGCTTTCCCAGGCTGTGTTTTCATCACTTCCCCAGGCCGATATGTCCCACATAGTGGTGCGATTATTGTCATTAAGCCAAGCTTTGATATTATCCAATTCGTGGACTTCATGAAGAGGCTGTTCTCCAAGAATAGAGTCATTCCAGATCTGGATTTTTGCTCCATTCCCAGGGATCCAGGTGAGCTTTGAAGTGAAATGCGGGATAGCTTTTTTGCAGAGCAAGAAGATTGGGGACCCCTTCTGCACTTTTGTGTCCCTTTCCAAACATCTTTCCCTATCTCCTTTAAAATATTTTTTCTTGAGAATTTGTTTACTCCAGGTTCTTTTCCCAGTGATCATATTCCAAAGGATCTTGCCACCCATGGCCAGATTTTGGGTTGACACATCTCTAATTTGAAGCCCCCCCTCCATTTTGGGCTTCATTACCTTGTCCCAGCTCACCAGATGCAGTTTCTTATCATTATTCCTGCCACCCTCCCAGAGAAAACGACGGAGCAGCTCAGAAATCTTATTTGTAATGGTCTTGGGAGCAAGGAGGATTGAGCATTGAAAAATGGGAAGGCTGGCTAACACAGAGTTCATCAAGATTACCTTACCTGCTCTGTTGAGCCATTTTGCTCCCCATGCCTGGATTTTATTTTTTAGCTTGTCCAACAGGGGCAGCCAATGAGTAACTTTCGGGGAATCTTTAAAAATTGGAATGCCCAGATAAGTAAAAGTATCCCAGGCTATAAGGCCTTCCATTTCAAGTATCCGGGATATCTCCAGCATTTCTCGGGGAGTACAATTCCAACCAAAGATCTTGCTTTTCTGGTAATTTATTTCACTTCCGGAGCTGATTTTGTAGAAGTCCAGTTCTGCTTTGAATTTACCAGCTGTGTTGAGGTCGGCTGCGCCCATAAGCAGGGTATCATCCGCAAACTGGGCGTGATTGGCCTCCTTAACCTTAGGGACAATTTTGATACCTGAAAGAGATCTGTTCTGGAGTTTTCTGTTCAGTTGGAAGCTTAGAACAGCAGCTTGGAGGACAAAGAGCACAGGGGAAAGAGGGCAGCCTTGCCTCAGTCCTCTTGAGGCTCTGAAGAAGTTGGTGGGCCGTCCATTAACCAAAGGAGCAATCCAGGGGTTAGAGATGCAAGCTTTAACCCAATGTATAAATCTCTGATTGAATCCAAAGTTGCTCATGGCAGCAAAGAGGAAATCATGCCTGACTCTATCAAAGGCACATGCCAGATCCAGCTTTACTACCATGCCTTTTTCCTTTTTCCTGTAGCTGGTGTGAATGGCTTCTTGGACAAGGATAATATTGTCCAGAATTTGTCTTCCCTTCACAAACCCGCCTTGATTTTCCGGGATCAATTTTGGCAATAAGTTTTTCAGCCTGTTAGCCATAATTTTAGTAACAATTTTATACCTCGTGTTGCAGAGGGATATAGGCCTAAATCTGCTGAAAGTTTTGGCTCCTTTTTCTTTTGGGATAAGGGCCAAGAAAGAGGAATTTGTGTTGCCCCCCAGCTTGGAGCAGTTCTGGGCTTTCTTAACCATTCTGTACAAGTCTATTTTGATGGTGTCCCAACAAGAGATGTAGAACCGGGCTGTGAATCCATCCGGCCCAGGAGCTTTGTCCGGTTCCATTTTAAACAGGGCTTTCTTGATTTCCCTAATGCTTACAGGTCTGTTCAGCAGCTGGTTATCATCATCACTGATCAAATTTGGAATCTCTGATAGAGGGTAGGACTTTGGGTCCACCGGAGCAGAGTAAAGGTCTTTGAAATAAGAATGGGCAGCCTCCTTGATTTCATTGAAATCTGTTATAACATGGTCTTGCATTTGTATTTCATTGATGGAATTGTAGATTTGCCTGGCCTGAGCTTGCTTATGGAAAAAGGTTGTTTTTTTATCTCCAGCTTGGAGCCAAAGCGTTCTTGACTTGGTTCTCCAGTATATCTCCTCTTCTCTACAATCTTTGTGGTAGTTCCTTTGAAGTTCAGCCTCCCGATTAAGCAAGGTAAGAGTGACCGGGGACTCTTCCAAGACTAGCTGGTGCCTCTCCAAGGCTTTCTGAGCTCTTTTCCTTTCATCCGTGGGGGAACTAAGTCCTTTGGCCCAAGCTTTCAAAGCAGATTTAAGTCTTATGAGTTTGCTTTCCCATACAAAGAAAGGGGATCCGAAGGCAGGTTCATTCCAGGAATTGGAAACAATCTCATGGAAGCCTTCCAAATTGACCCAGATTGGGCTGAACCGAAAGGGGATGGGGCCTAGCTTTTCCCCAAGGTAGAGGGATAATGAGATCGGCTTGTGGTCAGAGGTATAATGCGGGAGGATCTTGGAGGATGCCATGAGACCAAGCGTGAGGAAGGAGGAATGGATAAGGAATCGGTCAAGGCGAGCAGCAATATGGCCAGGCCCAATCCTTTTGTTGGTCCAAGTAAATTTCCCATTTTCAGGATTGATGTCTTCAAGGTCCCAGTCCAGCATCAAGTCTTCCACCCATTCTCTTGCAGGGTCCCGGACAATCGAACCCCCTCTTTTCTCAGCCAATGCAAGGGTAACATTAAGGTCCCCGGCAACTATTAAGTTTTCAGGTTTGTGCTGGTTGAGAAAAAACTTTAATGAATCCCAGCATTCTTTTTTCTCTGCGAACAAAATAGGAACATACATATTGAAGATACTTACAGAGTGACCGGAGTCTTTGTGAAGCAGCTTGGTGAATAACCAGTGAGTGGTTCCATTTTCTTCAATCAGGTCGAGCTTTGAAGAGTCCCAAAACGTTGCCAGGCCTCCCGAAGCTCCTCGAGCACTCACAGCCCTGCCCGGACCTTTCTTCCAGAATGAGTTACTTGCTCGGAGGAGGGCCTCCTCCTCCATCTTCGTCTCCTGGCATCATAGTTCTTACTAGATCTCTTATGGCTTCTTCTTTTATGGTGCTTCCAAGTCCTCTGCAGTTCCAGGAGAGGTACTGCATTATTTACCAGGTTGAGGAGGGTGACCCCCTTTCGGGGTTTTCCCAATTTTCATTCCGGATCTGGTGTTCATCATTTCTGGAATGGTATGCTGTGAGCCTTGGACCACATCCTTATAGGACTGCTCTTCCCTTCTTTTCTTCTCAGATTTCCGTCCCCGCTTTGGCTGATTTGGGGTGCCTGACGGGCTGCTAATTTCAGTATCTCCTTCCTCTGATGATTCGGCTCCTGTTTCAGATCCCAAACTTAGGGGTTCTTTTGACGGACTGGGGATAGCAGGATGAGGGGTCGAGCTGGTTGGGCCTTGAGACACCCTAACTTCTTCCTTTCCTGGCGCGCTGGTAGGACTTTGGGCTTCATCGGGGTTTCCTTGGGGGCTGGATTTTGAGTTGTCTCCCTTTGGTGGTTCCTGGTTCGGTTTCTCCCTGCTTTTGGTACTGTTAGGGTTTTTCCCTTTCTTGACTTTCTGCCAGCCTTCCGCATCTTCTTTCTCCTCGGCTAGCTTGGGGCAGTTCCTTTGGAAATGGCCGTGCTCTTGGCAGTTTCTGCACTTGAATGGCAGGTGCTCATAGTCAAGTTTCTGGTAATGGGTCCAAGATCCGACTGATAGCTTTACTGCCTCTGGGAGGTCGGCTTCAAGGTCCACTTCAACACAGATTCTGGCACAGGTATATTGTCCTTTGTTGTCTGCTTTATCAATGAAACGGCCGATTCCGTTACCTATTCTCTGCAATGATTCGAAATCCCAGCAATGCAGCGGGAGGTTGGGGAGCCTGACCCACACTGGCACCTCTTTGGGAAGATTGACTGTAGGGTCAAATTCTGGCGACCATTTGTTCAAGTAAAGGCCCTGCGTCCCCATGAAGTAGGGGCCATTTCTGAAAACCAAATCCCGGTCTTCTTCTGATATGAATTCGAAGACAAAAAACCCTCTCCCCACTCGGTAGCAGGTTACCCCATGTTTCAGGTTGGGCTTCCAGTTCCTCTGTATCCAGTCATCTGTGGTCTTGGTGGATGGCCAGAGACCCATGAACTGACCCA
>LPNX010862820.1:63520-74757 GCA_001517045.1 Pseudotsuga menziesii | reverse complement strand
TTGGTGAACAAGAAGGAGGTTTGTACAAATTGAAGGGCCATCCAGAACAAGCCTTGGTCCATGACACAGTAGAGCCAAATGAACTATGGCATAGAAGGCTTGTACATGTGCATTACATAGCACTACCTCCTGCAAGCAAAGCTGTTGAAGGTCTTCCAGAAATACAATCAAAACATGATGGGGTCTACAAAGGATGTGCAAAAGGAAAGAACACAAAGAAGACATTTCCAAGTAGCGAAAGCAAAGCAAAAGGAATCTTGGAAATCATCCACTTCGATGTATGCGGTCCTATGTCATCAAGCTCACTAAGTGGGTATGCATATTATGTTTCTTTTATTGATGAATTTTCTAGGAAGACATGGGTTTACTTCATGAAGAACAAAGATGAAGTACTTAGCAAGTTCAAGGAATTCAAAGCCTTGATCGAGAATCACACTAAAAAGAAGATCAAGACTTTTCGATCAGATAATGGCGGAGAATTCACTTCGAATGAATTCAAAGAGCTATGTAAAGAATCAGGGATTAAGAGAGAGTTGTCCACTCCTTATAATCCACAACAGAATGGGATTGCGGAACGTAAGAACATAACTATCATGGAAGCTGCAAGAGCTATGCTTCATGATCAAGATCTTCCTATGCATCTTTGGGTGGAAGTTGCCAGAACATTGGTGTATGTACAGAACCGTACTCCAGATAGAGTACTTGATAACAAGACTCCTGAAGAAGTCTTCTCTGGCAAGAAACCGGAAGTCAACCATCTTAGAATATTCGGCTGTCCTGTGTACATACACATTCCAAAAGAGAAGAGAACAAAATTAGATCCTTCAGGAAAGAAGGGTATATTTGTGGGATACTCTGATAGCTCGAAGGCTTACAGAATCTATTTCCCAGGATACAAGAAGATTGACATCAGCAGGGATGTGACATTTGATGAAGACACAGCTTACAACAAATCCAGAAAGAGACCCGTTGAAGAACCTGAAGAAGCAAAAGCACCTAGAATTCATGATACAACCATGAACAAAGAAACTCAATAAGAAGATCGAGAATTTGAAGAACCACAAAGCCCTGTAGATCCACCTCTGGAGAAGAATCCTCATAAGAGGAAACCTGCTTGGGTACGTGAAATTATCCAAGGTGCGGAAAGATACGGGGCTCCAGAGGAGAATCACAGAGAAAGAGAACCAGATCCTGCTCCGGGTATGCAACTTTACTATGTGATTTCATTGATAAAGAACCTTCCAGTTATGAAGAAGCGGCATAACGGAAAGAATGAAAGGATTCTCTGATCGAAGAATATCAATCGATCATGAAGAATGATATTTGGGATGTTGTCCCAAGACCAGAAGGGAAGTCAGTTGTGACTTCCAAATGGATCTACAAGATCAAGCATGATGCAGACAGTAGCATTGAAAAATATAAAGCAAGATTTGTGGCTTGGGGTTTCTCTTAGAAAGAAGGAATAGATTATGAAGAAACCTTTGCACCAGTAGCCAGATACACTTCCATCAGATCAGTACTAGCTCTGGCTGCAGTGATGAAATGGAAGATACACCAGATGGATGTCAAGACTGCCTTCTTGAATGGTGTAGTGGAAGAGGAAGTGTATGTAGAATAACCACTCGGTTTTGAGACACATGATAGGGAGTCTCATGTGTTCAGATTGAAGAAAGCCCTGTAAGGTTTGAAACAGGCACCTAGGACTTGGTACAACAGAATTGATAGCTTTCTATCCAGTTTGGGCTTTACCAAGAGTAAAGCAGATTCCAACATGTACTACAAGGTTGAAGATGGCAACCCAGTGATGCTCCTACTATATGTAGATGATCTGTTTGTGATAGGAATGGATGGGTTGATTGTTGATATGAAGAGAAAGCTTGATGTCGAGTTCGAAATGAAGGACTTTCGTATGATGCATTATTTCCTAGGCATGGAGGTGTGGTAGATTGCAAATGGAATATTCCTTGGACAAGGGAAGTATGCAGTAGAGATCCTGAAGAGGTTTGGGATGATGGACTGCAAAGCCATGGCCAGATGATTGGGTCCTTGATGTACCTGACGAACACGAGACTAGACATTTGCTTTGCTGTGAACACCTTGAGCCAGTTCTTAACAGATCTGAGAAATGTTCACTTGATTGCTGCAAAGCATATTCTGAGGTACCTGAGGGGTACAGTTGATTATGGGCTCAAGTATGAGTCGAATCAGAAGATTAACCTGGAGGGTTATGTTGATTTAGATTGGGCAGGCAGTTCCATCGATAGGAAGAGCACTTCAAGATGTTGCTTCAGTATGGGATCAGGTATGATCTCTTCGTTTAGCAGGAAGCAATCCTGTGTGGCATTGAGTACAGCTGAAGAAGAGTATGTTGTAGCTTGTTCAGCTAGTTGTGAGGTAGTATGGCTGAGGAAGCTACTATGTGATTTATTTTATGTCCAGTTGGATGCTACTTGTATACATTGTGACAACCAGAGTTGCGTGAATTTGTCAGAGAATTCAGTGTTCCATGACAAGTCAAAGCATATCGAGATCAAGTATCACTATATCAGGGATATGGTGCAGAGGGGAGCAGTGAAGCTCCAGTATGTTGCGATGGACGATCAGATAGCTGATGTATTGATGAAGCCATTGGCTAGGGTGAAGTTTGAGTACTTCAGGGAGAAGCTTGGTGTTCTCTAGATCGATGATGAGTCCGTAAGCCATTTTGACATGGGAGAGGATTAATTTCCTTCCATGGTCAGATGTAAGGGCTGAGCCATTCTGTCATGGTGAGAGGATTTGGTTCCTTACATGTCAGATATGCATGCTGAGCCATTATGATGCGACTGTAGGATTGGTTCATAAGTGATCAAATATGAGTGCTGTTGCCATTCTGGGAATGGAGGTGCCTTGTTAGTTACCAGGAAAACTCAGTCTAGGACTAAGAAGCCATTCTGATGTGAGAGAGGGATGTGTTCCCAATTGATCAGATGTAAGGGATGAACCATTCTGTCATGGCTAAAGGATTAGGTTCCTCCCATGTCAGATGTGAGTGTTGGCCATTCTGACGAGTAGGTCAGATGTAAGGGCAACTTCCATTTTGGGAATGGAGGCACCTGGTGAGTTACCAGGTAGCTCAGTCTGGGACTGGGGGCCATTATGATGCGATGGTAGGATTATTTCCTCCATGATCAGATGTGAGTGCATGCCCTTCCGATGTGGTGCTTTGAATCATGGTTGGATATAAGTGCAGAGCCCTTTCGATGCAGTGCTTTCGAGCATGGTCAATTGTAAGTGTTGAGCCCTTTCGATGCGGTGCTTTCGAGCATGGTTGACTGTAAGTGCTGAGCCTTTTCGATGCGGTGTCCTCAGACATGGTCGGATGTAAGTGCAGAGCCTTTCCAATGCAGTGTGCTTGCACATGGTCGGATATAAGTGCTGAGCCATTCTGGCGCGATGTGTTTACACATGGTCAGATGTGAGTGCTGGGCCTTTATGACAGGATGAGGTCAGATGTGAGTGCTGGGCATACCTTTGTGACAGGATGAGGTCAGATGTAAGAGCTGGGTGGGCCAGTCTGACTTAAGTGTTAGATATAAGCGCTGATGAAGACCTGCATGAAGGGTAGGCCTACAGTATTGACTCTGTAGAACTTCCTGTGACGAGAAGAATCGAGATAGCACCATTCTGAGATAGCATGATGATCCATACTTGATTATGATCCAAATCAAGTGATCTAGATGTGATGATCCAGACTTGATGACGATCTAGATCAAGTAACGATATATTTGTGATGATGATCTAGACTCAATGATGATCCAGATCAAGTGATCTAGATGTGATGATCCAGACTTGATGACGATCTAGATCAAGCGATGATCCAGATGTGATGATGATCCATACTTGATGACGATCCAGATCGAGTGATGATCCAGATGTGATGATGATCCAGCAGTGATGAGCCAGTAGTCATGATGATGTAGCTCCCGTGATGAAGAAGACTTCAAGAAGAAGATGACTTGAAGACAAAGAAGACTCGAAGACGAAGAAGACTTGAAGACTAAGAAGACGTGAAGATGAAGATGACGAGATGATCAAGTTGATGCAGAGAAGAAGACCAGTGCTGAAAATTGTGTCGAAATAATACCTTCCGAGTTAAGAGGGAGTGTTGATGTATTTGTAACTTCGGAATGTATTCACTTGTATTTCTTATGTATTTGTAACTTCGCAGTTTCGGGGCACTAGGGTTATTAGACACACTTAGTGAAGTCGGCCCTAGTAGGGTTTTAGTCATGCCAGGAAGCAGTATAAATAGAGAGGTGACTTCTCTATTTAGCACACATCTCATACACACTCAAGTGTAGCTTATAGTTGAGGAAGGAGAAGACACTGGGGCTAGATAAGAAGAAGGTTACTGTTGTTGGAAGATCACTTACTATTTTGCGCTTTTCTATTTTGGTGCTGATTCTATCTCTAAGGAAGTTGTAGGGTTTTCTCCATTTATGGTTTCCATGAGGAAAAACACTATGTTCATTGTCTCTTGTGTTTGATTGCTGTGCTTGTTATTCTCTCAGTTAAAGATCCTAATAATGCTAGCTTAATGTTGAAAAAATAACATTCCCGAGATGTCTTCTCCACCTCACAAGGTTGGGGATGTAGATTCTACTCCTGTAGATGATCCTTCACTAGAAATATCTTCACATTCTGGTTATGATCCCTCATTCACAATTCGCCAGTGTTGGTTTCCAGGCGACGAGACTCATCATGAACCCACAAGCAGTAGTCATGTTCGTTATGGCATGTCTGATATCCCTGNTGGTTATGATCCCTCATTCACAATTCGCCAGTGTTGGTTTCCAGGCGACGAGACTCATCATGAACCCACAAGCAGTAGTCATGTTCGTTATGGCATGTCTGATGTCCCTGCACCCGATCCGACACATCATGTCAAGTCAGAATTTGAACCTGGCACTATGCCTGGAGTCACTCCTATTCCTTTCCATGCGAAGAGATTTGGGAGCACTAGTCACATTGCACCATCCCAATGGTGGAAGCTACCTCACATGTCCATCCTAGACCTAGTGTTAGTAGTCATATGCGGATACCAGAACTGAGATTAGTGACCATAGGGAACACCACTTACATCCCTTCACATGTCCCTTCGTCCCCGAACCCTACTCCTTCAAATGCATTTTTGACAACCCTTCGTCCCCCTCATTCACGTGTTGCTTCGGGCTAGAATATCGCTACTAGCCATGTTCGTATTGCGACTGCTTGCACGGTAGTTTATCAGAGTCAAGTACCCCTCGTTGTGTCGGGAGGTCATATTCCTATTTCTGGATCGTCTAATGGTCCATCACAAGGAGTTTCCCATATCCCTAACTATGGAGGTTCTCATGGAACATCCCATGGGACACCTTATGGAGCTTCTCATGGACAGTCTTATGGACCGCAGTATGGACAGAACTATCAACCCTATGGGTACGAGTATCAACAACCTGCTTACTCTTCCAATTATGGATTTGTAGCATCGCATAGTCAAGGTACACCACATCATAATGCTTCCATGCAACCCTATAAGGGTCAAATGGGAAGAGGATATTATGGCTAAGGCCATGGTATTTATAGCAATCAGCCTTACATGAACCAGAACTATAAGGGAGCGTGGCATAGATCGGCTCAACCTAGGCTCCCTTTCCTCGCAACGTTGAACTTACCTGACTTATCGAGACTTATGAACGATCTGGTATCTCATGACCTGGCCTAGCCGGTTGTCCCTAACAAGCTTCCTTCAGACATTCCCAAGTTCGAGGGAAAAGGTGGAGAAGATCCTAGTGAGCATGTCACTACTTTTCACCTTTGGTGCTCTTCCAATTCCTTACATGACGATTCAATCTGTTTGAGGCTATTTCAATGCACCCTCATTGGGCTTGCAGTGAAATGGTATATAGAGTTAGCAAGGGGGGCATTTGTTTTATTCGATGACCTTGCCATGAATTTCCTCAATCACTTTCAGCTACATGTGTGTTATGACGTTGGTACATAAATATTGTCGACATTTCGAAAAGACAAAGCCACACATATCTCGGATCATATTCAAGAGTGGCATAGATGGAAGTGGTTGATTAAAGCCTTTATACCACCGAAATTTCTCCTTGAGTGGTTCCTCAAGTCGTTGTTACCTTACATTGTGAAGGATGTTTCTACATCCGGAGTCCAAAACGAGGAAAAAGCAATCTTTAGGGCGCAAGAGTTGGATTTGATCTACACTCAATCTGAACTTTTGTATGAGATTATACCTAACGCTCCGCGATCTAATTTTGATCCCAAGATCAAGCCTGGACCACATACCGATGGCATTGTGGGTTGTACAAGTGCCAAACCTGCGGATTTTGTTGTGAAACAAGTGAACCAATTGTCTATTAATCAATCCGCGTCAGGAAAATCCACGGCTTTGTCTCAACCCACCCAAACAGCGAGTGTACTTTTCGTGCAATCATCGGACCAGAAGGGAAACCAACAGCCCGGAAGGAATAAGAAAAAGGGTAAAAATAATTGTAAGGGTGGGAATAAGAACGAAAATGCTAATGATAAGAACGCTNTCATCGGACCAGAAGGGAAACCAACAGCCCGGAAGGAATAAGAAAAAGGGTAAAAATAATTGTAAGGGTGGGAATAAGAACGAAAATGCTAATGATAAGAATGCTCGTAATACTGGGGGGGACAAGCAGTCTAAACGTAAGGTAAAGTTTCCTTGCAAGTTGTGTAAGGAGGACCACCTCACTCACTTGTGCCCTCATATAGAAGATGCCTCGAGATTCATAGCACAAGCCCCAGTTGTGCTAACTAATCCTTTACCCCATAATAAAAATATGAACACGAGGACGNCTCACTCACTTGTGCCCTCATATAGAAGATGCCTCGAGATTCATAGCACAAGCCCCAGTTGTGCTAACTAATCCTTTACCCCATAATAAAAATATGAACACGAGGACCATTGATCGTCATTGTGCATCGGGTGGAGATCAAAATCCACCAGAAGCCAATACTGGTCATGGTTGCATCAACATGGTACGTGCTACTAAGGTTGTGACTCGTGCGAAGGATTATGGTTCGTCACAATCGGACCTTGGAAAAGAACCCGCTCCACCCGAGAGTCCTTTGCGTATCGAAAACCCTATGGATAAACTTGAAGTTGCACCTTGCATTCCTAAGTGAGTACTAAAGCGTTCGGGGCATAATCCTAATGCCCGAGTCGCCCAAAACTATTTTGTTGTCGAGGATTTGGGCCAAAATCCTTGTGCGATGTCCGCGCTTGAAGTACTTTAGAGTTGTCCTCCGTAAAGGAAAGCCTTGCTTTTTGCTCTTGGGGTTAATGATGATAACTCTTCTTCCGTTATCAAATTTGAAACTATGGGACTGCAGCCTCGCTTTCCTTACTACGTGTCTCTTTTGATTCATGTGGAGTGTCTTAATATGACTGTCAAACGCACTATGATTGATGAAGGCGCTGCTGCTTCCGTGATGTCTTTGTCATGTTGGAAGGGTTTGGGTTCTCCTAAGTTGTCTCAATCCACTACTATGTTGACTGTCTTTGATGGTAGATCATTTTGGCTGCATGGGATTCTTCCTTCTCTTAAGGTCCAATTGGGAGGGAAGACCATCACGATCGAGGTCGAGGTGGTTGATGCGCCCCTTGACTACAATATTTTGCTGGGACGGAATTGGATGTATAGTATGCAAGCTGTAGCCTCTTCTCTCTTTCAAGTGGTGTGCTTTCCATTTAATGGAAATATTGTTATGATTGATCAGACATCATTCCATAATCTGAGTGTTAGTGCATCATCAAGAGCTTCTATCCCGATTATCGATCATTCTCAGCCAACAACTGGGAGTGTGGGTGTGGGTATGTATCGGTCTCTTATGGGAACCTTTAGCTGTCCTACGCCTGTTCTTATGATCAGATCTAGTTTTGGTGGGGATTCATCCTCGTTTAAGTAGGTGTCTTTTCACACTACCCATATGGAAGATCCTTGGATTCTTCCTTCACTGAGTCCTTCGAATGGACCTATTGAAACGGATGTGCCGTTTCCTGGAACGATGATAGCATATCAAGCGAATCTTGATTATGTTGCAGATCCTAGTCCTTCCTCTTTGCGGATAGAGGAGGAATACCCGTATGTGCTGCCTGCATGGGCAGTTGAGTCCTCTCATGCACATGATTTCCTTGATGATGTTTTTCCATTGGATGAAGCCATTATTGAGGCCATGTCTGGGGTTGAGCCACGTTGGGAAGAGTTACATCATCGATCATATTTTCTTCCCGAGCTTGACCGTATGGAGCGTGAGGACTTTAGGGAGATTCTTAGTGAGAATATTGGTAGTCCCGTGGTTTCATTGAACTCTCCTGGTCAGATGGCCGATGGAAACATGGCGAATTTATCACCTACTATTCCTATCAATATTTCTCGCGATCCTGGCAAAGTTGAGAACGTCTACATTGGGGTGGATTGTTCCCCTGATGAGATCAAGGAGTATACCGAGCTATTTAAAGAGTTTCATGACATCTTTGCTTGGTCATATGAATAAATGCCAGGTATTGACCCTTGTATTGTTGAACATGAGATTAAGACCTATCCAAATACGAAGCCGGTTCGACAATGTTTGCATGTAGTGAATCCTATAAATGCACCCGCTATTAAGGCTGAGATAGAGAAGCTGTTAAAAGTCAGTTTTATCTATCTCGTTCCCTTGACGGAGTGGGTTTCAAATCCCATTCTGGTTGATAAGAAGCAGGGAGCGANGAATAAATGCCAGGTATTGACCCTTGTATTGTTGAACATGAGATTAAGACCTATCCAAATACGAAGCCGGTTCGACAATGTTTGCATGTAGTGAATCCTAGAAATGCACCCGCTATTAAGGCTGAGATAGAGAAGCTGTTAAAAGTCAGTTTTATCTATCTCGTTCCCTTGACGGAGTGGGTTTCAAATCCCATTCTGGTTGATAAGAAGTAGGGAGCGATCCGTATAGCCCGAGCTTGTCTCATGTCTAGCAAAGTAGAGCCATTTTACATATCCTTTGCAGCTTGATTCCCCATTTCTACTAGGAGGGGACTTCCCCCCGAGTGTCGTTATCCTACACATGTGTCCTTGCATTGAGCATAGGTATGTTCCGCTGCTTGGAACTAGTATGTTTTCCCCTTGACACTCACCTCCTCCTAGTCTGTAACTATAAAACACTTTTATTCTTTTTCAAGCTTTTCAAAATATTTGAAAAAGTCCAAAAACATCAAAAAACNTCCCCATTTCTACTAGGAGGGGACTTCCCCCCGAGTGTCGTTATCCTACACATGTGTCCTTGCATTGAGCATAGGTATGTTCCGCTGCTTGGAACTAGTATGTTTGCCCCTTGACACTCACCTCCTCCTAGTCTGTAACTATAAAGCACTTTTATTCTTTTTCAAGCTTTTCAAAATATTTGAAAAAGTCCAAAAACATCAAAAAAACAAAAAGCCAGACAAGAAAAGATGTTATCTTTGGCAGCAGTCGAGTCATGTTGCCTTCGAACAGAGCACTGTATATCACGTCCATTGGTTGGGTTAATAGTTTGACTTTAGGAGCTGCACTCGTTTCTTTGAGTTTATCTCCACCAACTAGTTAAGCTTCCAGTCCCTATGGAGCCTCTATCGATGCCTCATGTGTCACAAAGATGTCCTAGTTTTGTATATTGAGTCTATGTTGCCTACATTTAGTCACCATTCACCTTTATGCTCTTGTTCGAAGGAAGTTGAAACCTGAGTCGGCCATTCCTTAGTTCTCTTGAATTTGCATGTCGACCATTCCCGGTACTGGTCTTGGTTCGTGCACATTATGATCAAATCCTTCCACATTATACAGCTTTGCTGAGTACCTCGTGTTGGATGATGGGGGATGCCTTAATGCATTCCTTCCAACAGATTTCCTCCCATCGNCCATTCCCGGTACTGGTCTTGGTTCGTGCACATTATGATCAAATCCTTCCACATTATACAGCTTTGCTGAGTACCTCGTGTTGGATGATGGGGGATGCCTTAATGCACTCCTTCCAACATATTTCCTCCCATCGACTTCAGTTTATTTATTTTGGGATAGGAGTCTAGAGTCATTTTGAGTGCCTTGAGACTTGCGTTCATCAGTGGCAGGTTCTCTCGCCATCGACAGTTTTGGGAATACATCAATGTCCCTTGATCAATGGATTCTTTCAAGTGTTCAATCTCAACACATTTATTCACACTTGTTATTTTTCACTCTAGTACCTTGATTCCCATTTTCATTATTAGTGGGTGATCTTGCGTCTGTTAATGGTATACATCAATGACCGGTAATCAGATGATGGACTACTATGTTCGACCTCAACACCTCTATTCACATTTCATTATTAGTGGGTGATCTTGCGTCTGTTAATGGTATACATCAATGACCGGTAATCAGATGATGGACTACTATGTTCGACCTCAACACCTCTATTCACATAGTAGGACATGTACTTGTAGCGAATTGTGTAGAAGACCTTCCAGATTGGTGGCATTTCATATATGTTACCTCCTTGATCACGCTAGTGTTCATGAGATTTCAGCTCTCGTGATTTGATTCCAGTGTATGTCAGATATCTTCAACCATTATGGAGATCTTGATCCATTGTATATCTTCAGCTTTCATGAAGATCATGATCCTTTGTATATCTTCATCATGGAGATTCTGATCTATCTATATTATACGTGGCGATGACCACACATGTCATATTTTGTATCATGCCTATTCATGGCCATTGTACTCTTATGTATCCAGGACTGCTGTATGTACTTGCAGTCATGCGCAGAGTTTGATTATTGTATTATACTGTTGCATGGATACTTCTCCCACTTGGTTCTTCATCACTCCACTTCTGGGATGGACTTATAATGTATTTCAGCCATCGTATCACCCCTCTGACCTCACACATTAAGGGGCACCTGTCACAGCTCATTTTACCACACATGGTAGATCACACATTTATGTCCTTCCCTGTCCTTTTGTAGACTCTTTGGACCCCATGGACAATTTTTTGTACCTTTGATGTTTCCAAGATCATCCCTAAAAACATGCATTATTTGCCATATGCNACACATTTATGTCCTTCCCTGTCCTTTTGTAGACTCTTTGGACCCCATGGACAATTTTTTGTACCTTTGATGTTTCCAAGATCATCCCTAAAAACATGCATTATTTTCCATATGC
>LPNX010862820.1:45910-61686 GCA_001517045.1 Pseudotsuga menziesii | reverse complement strand
CAATTCTGGAGTCTCCAATTACAGTTAACTCGAAGATTCCCAGCGTCTTGGCTATCCTCAACCCTTGCCATAAAACCAAGGCTTCAGCCATGTTGTTAGTGTCATCACCTAGTTCCCAAGCGAACCTAATACCCAGAGATCCATCCAGAGTGAAGAAAACTCCGCTCCCCCCTCCCGCCCCGAATATCTCAACTAATTGTTATTAAACTAACTAATATAAATTTAAAACAAATACTATTTAATTAAAAAACAAAGTTGTGAAAAGAACAAAAAAAAACAAAAACTGGTATTATTTTAATTGAAGCTTATTTAAATCTT
The DNA here is from genome assembly GCA_001517045.1 of Pseudotsuga menziesii. Taxonomy (NCBI): domain Eukaryota; kingdom Viridiplantae; phylum Streptophyta; class Pinopsida; order Pinales; family Pinaceae; genus Pseudotsuga; species Pseudotsuga menziesii. The sequence goes on along the minus strand of LPNX010862820.1, from coordinate 61,368 downwards.
AATCAAGATATATTTAACCATAACAAGATAGGAAGATTATGAAATGAATCTCAGTTGTACACTTGTTACACTCAAGTTAATTTTGTTGAAACCTGTAAGTAAACTTATAATCTTACGCCTACATATAATATTACCACTACTCCCTAAAAATAAAATTTTATTGAACAATATTGATTGCTCCCCTTTATTTGTGTTTCAGTCAACTATAAAGATGTATAAGCTAATACCTAATGACAATATATATATATATATATATAAACACCTATTATATAAATAATAACATTCTAGAATCAGTTTCTTACTTCTAAAGCTATCTCCAAAAACATTAAAATCTCTCAACAAGATGACAGCGCTAACCAGAACACTGGGTCATGAACATTAAAATCCCTCAACAAAATGCGAGTCGTAACAAGAACAGTTGATGATGATTGGATTGGTTAGTGACAAGTCAAATACAAAACTTTCCTTCATTAAAGCCAATTGACTTCCCCCGAGTGACATAGATATATTTCAACAACGACTGTTGTTCGGAAAGAAATTACGTTTGTGTGTGAGTTTTCATATTCAAGAAGCTGGTGGCCCAGAAAGCTACAATGGTGGCCCAGAAGAAGTCACCACTAAAGAAATCCATATCAAGTCTAAGGCTCGTGGCCGTTATAAAATTTTCAAAATGTCTTATTTTAATTAAAAAGAAAAAAGAAAATGACAGTTAAAAATTGGATTGAAAATTATAAAGAGGAAAATTCAGTTTCCATGTTTCCAAAGGAAAGGCTGTGCAATTTAAAGAAAGGCCAGCATAAGATTATTATTATTATTTTTTTAAATTAAGAAATAAAGGGACAGCTTATAGTTTTAAAAAAATTGGGTATTATTTTTTAGAAAAAAAAAAATTTGAGCTAGAGTGTAGAGTGTGGAGGTATCAAGCAAACTTATTTTTGTAAGGGCAACGAAGAAGGAAGGAAAAAGCATTAAAAAAAAATAGAAGTAACTATTAGATAGAGTGAAGAGCTATCAAAGAGTAAGTGTCATGGGTGAAAAAGAAGTGTAGGGTCTCTTTATTTATTATTATAAATATACTAACTAATATGAGTTAGAGAAACATGCGTATAACCATGGTAATAACAAATAATTAAAGTATAATATGAATTTAAACATTAACATATTGAAAATTACTTTTTTAAGTGTCAAAATTGTCTAAGAATGTTGTAGTCTTTTTTTAGCAACAAACATTCACTCTCCTTTGATGTCCATGTTATACCTAAATCTCGTCATGAGCATGTGATAAGATCCCAAACTTCAGTGTTTCTTTTAATCCCAAATTGTGAAGCAAGAACATTGGTCCAAACATCAAATTTGTATATGAAAATATAGCACCGCTTCTCCCCTTTAGTCAAACAACGGTACCTTTTTCAGCACCGCCTGTATTATGTTGGCAGTAAGCGGTGACACCGCCTTTACCCTTTGAGCAAGGCGCGGTTCTGCAAGAACTGCTTTGTCATGGTGAACAAAGAGCGGTGCCCTTGGTAAAAAATGAAAAAGAGAGATTCTCACGAAGCTTCTTGAAAGAAGGCTTCGTGGCACCCTTATCCCTGATCACTAGGGTCAGTTGGGATCGGGATCCATCCTATTTGGATCTCGTAGCCACCTCACCCATCAATTTCTCAACCATCCCTATCCATTGCACGCCTATTAAAGCAGGCTCAATTCCCATGGTTGAGGAGAGAGTAATGTTATGTTGTTGCTTTGATATCCTGGCTTAAGTCATTCAAGAGGGCTCGAGGGAGCAATTTGGAGCTGTTGGGGACAAAATGTTGGTTTTGTGAGAGAGCATATCAACACTAAGACATAGGTTGTAAACCCTTTCTTCATTTTATTAATGTAAAGTTGGTTCCTTTCCCATATACTTGTTATGTTATAATCTTGCATGTTATTGTTAGATTCCTTAGTCATTGACATAGATCTATAGATGATGTTCCGGTATCTTTGATCTCTTGTGTGTTTGATTTGTTTATTCAGGTATTTTCTTGGAGAACTTTTTTCATAAGAGAAGAACCACATCACTCCATCAAAGATTGCATTCCAGTTGTCTATAGTTTCTAGGGAAAGTATTCCAACCATTCCAGGTGAACCATTTTTTTCTGGATATGAACCATTCAGACCAGATGAACAACTTCTGTCCACAGAAGGTGTGAAATTCCTAGCAACAAATCTGGCGAATCCACTAGGGAAGAGCTTCAGCTGATCTGATCTTCCTTAGTCTTTTCGAAACACTTGTCTGAAATCCAAGCTCCCGTTCTTCATCAGTTCAATAAGATCCACTATCTGATCTAGCGGTTATTGGTTTGGTATCTTCAGATCTGAGTTTTTGGACTTTCTGTGCTCTTAAATACTGTTAATTTCTGATTTTTATGCCAGTTGCACAGTGATTTAACTTTGCTTTTTCGCCATTTTTTTTTGCACATCTACAGGGAACCGCTCATGAACAGTAGGCAAGAAACGGTGCCACCGCCTGAACTCAGTTAGCAGGGAGTAGTGCCACTGCTTGAACTCAGTTAGCAGGGAACGGTGCCACCGCCTGTAAGCAGAAATCAAGAAGCGGTGCTCGAGCAGAACCACTCTATTAGTGACCCTCTGGAAGCGGTGCCAGGTAGGTTTTTCCAGACTTGTTTTCTCAAAGTTTTTTGCAAAAATTTTGGTTGTCTTTCTTTCAGTTCTGAGTGTCTGGGTTTGTATTGAATAAATATGAGTGCTTGAGTGTTAAATTTGGTGTGGTAAAAGGCTTGTTTTGTTGAAATCAAAGAGCTAGGATAGGTTCATCTTTTCATTACCTTGTATGCTTGGTTTTAAATTTGTTTGAGAGGAGTGTGTTTGAGAGCTTAGCATCAGTTAGATCTCAGTATTATTGTTAGAAAAATATGAAAAGAAAGACTTGCTTGATTGATAGCTTATTTCATTTTTCATTAACGATTTGTGAAGGACTTCTTTTTGCTTTGAAAAAATAAAATTTTTTGTTGAGAGTTGTTCATATTTTTGTTGGAAGACGAACTATTGGACCTCTGACTAACCTCATCAGCTTTCAGATTTCCATCTTCCTTCTCTTTCTTTTATATGTTGATCTCATCAAAAGAAAAATATTAGTTCTTTTAAGTTAGATCTTTCTAGTTTTTAAAGAAAAAATTGAAAAAATGCTAATTATACCTTTGAGTGTGTTTTGTCTTTCTTCGTAGAAAAAGAGATCTTACCCTATTTCATGTGGCTTTCAAAATCGGTTTGAAGTTTGTTGCTTGTTCTCTTTCTCGAATTTTTTTTGGTTTAGTGTAGTTGTTTGGGAAATTTTTGGTCTCAAAATGAAAATTGAAAAATACTCTCCTTCCCATAGGTAGGCATGTGTTGAAAAGTAAAGTGAAATTATCTGCATTTCATATTTGCATGGCTTTACATTTCTGTCAAAATATCTTACATTCACCTAACCGCTCAAGATAAAATTAACGGTATTTATAGGTCTAAAATTGTATAGAAATTTGATTGATAAGTTAGTGACATGTTCAGGCGTCGTAAAACATAGTCCAACTGTCGTTAATTTGTCTGCACTACAACCTGGGACTCGCTCGTTTCTTCCACGTACTGTCGGTATATCGAACGGCCTTTCACGTACCCTTGAGGTATATAGATAGGTACTTCACGTACTCGATTGTGTATCGAAAGGCCCCTTGTGAACGGTTGTGCATTAGACAACACTACTACCGATTTGAGCTCCCATGTACCTTGTGTATATCGAGAGACCCTACTAGGATTCCTTATCCAACTGAGAAAAAATATTTGGCCATCTTGTTTGGAGAAATACACTGACAAAAGCACTTAGGGAGATTACTACACACGTACCTTGAGTATATCGCGAGTTGCACCTGCTTGACAATCCTGGTGAGAGACCGACTATTTTGAGCTCATCCTATCACTTAAGTTTGCTTGTGGCCCGTAGCTTGAGTAGGAGAAACTTTTGTGTGATTTTTCTTAGTTTTGAAACTCTAGGTTAGTTTAGTGACAGATACAATCTGGCTGAGTTTCAGTTGAGACGATCCAGAAGGAATCAGAACTTACCACCCGATTTTCCTCCTGTTATGGGAGAAAGTCCAATGGAAGCCATCAAACAAGGAGCTGCAACTAGTTCCCATGAGGAAGAAAATATGGTTGTAGAAAGTGGAGATCAATTCACTTCTTATATTAATCCCTTGGCTCAACAGCCTCCTATGGCCGATGCTTCCTTTCATCCTATGGAAGGTCGTACTTATAGTCCTACTGCACCTGAGTATGGACCTAATGCTCTATTTTGGAGAACTTCTATGGGTCATGCCATTTGCTCATTTGGGGTTAATAGAACCTCTCCTGAACAAACTTCTCCAAGTGAAGAAGAATATAGACAAATACAAGCATCTATTCACTGTGCACAAAATTTTCAAGAGAGAATGCATAGGCTAGACAAAGTTTTGGCGACACCTACACCTCATAATGAATCTATATCATCTAGATTACCCCGTAATACGGATGCTTGGCCCGTGGCTGAATTATATCTTCCACTGATAGTTATCCAACACAAACCTCCAATTCCGCTCATACAGTTTTGAATTCTAGGTATGTCTCTAGTCATCCTATACTTTCTATGGTTGGGGGGCAACCATCAGTTCCAGTAGTGTCTGTACCTTCTAATGTCATGGGGCTACCCCCAATATGACCTACGTTACCCACTAGTGGAATTGTTACTAATAATAGACAGACCTCTACTGCCAGACAATCCACAGTATATGTTCCTCCCACCAATACAAATATGGTAAACTCTCCTTTAAGTTCAGGTCATCCCTTAGCAGCACAACCTGTAGTTAATCAACCCTCATGGGGTTATGGTTACCCAACAAATCAAGTACCTATAGGAAATATGAATTATCAACCTACCCCTATAGGAACGCCTTACATTGGAATTCCTTACCCTGGGAATACATTTACACCATGGGGGAAACCCAACTGGTCTTACATGCCATCAATAGGGGGAATACCCATTCATACTATTGGAGGCACAGGGGGGGCACCTTACAAAGGTCCTCCCCCTGGGGGGCCTGGTGGTCCTCCTCCTGGAGGTCCTTGCAGTCCTCCTCCTGGTGGTCCTGGGGGTCTTGGCGGTCCTCCTCCTAGTGGTCCTGGTGGTCTCGAAGGTCTAGGAGGGCCAAGTGGTCCCGGTGGCCCCGACGGTCCCAACCCTGGTGGTCAACCCCCTTCAAGTGGATCCTCGAGAAGTTCATCATCTCATCATCCATTTCAACAACCTATATACCAGTAAACATATAGTCCTACTGGTGGATACATGCCTTATCAATACTACCAGTATTTGGAACCCAATTGTCAGTTACCTTTCCTAACAACTTTGGACTTACCTGATTTGTCCAAATTGATAAATGATCCCATTCGACACAACCTTAGTGGCCCACGATTCTGGTAAAGTTTCCATCGGACATTCCAAAATTCAATGGAAAGCAGGGAGACAATCCTAAAAACCATGTTATGACCTTCCATTGTGGTGTTCCTTGAACTCCTTGATGGATGATTCTGTTTGTTTAAGACTCTTCCAGTGCACATTGATCGGTACAGCTACGAAATGGTACATTGAACTTCCACAACATTCGTTTGTGGAATTTAGCTCTATGGCAATCGTTTTCCTTACACACTTTCAGCTACCCATTCATTATGAAATAGTTCATATATTTTAACTTCACTCCATTAGAACACATGCACACACATATCGGATCATATCCTTGAGTGGAGAAGGCAAAGAAGATTCATTAAAGCTCCCATCCTGGACCAACTCCTAGCTGATTGGTTCACTAAGTCATTGTTGCTTCCTATTGCCCGAGATGTGGCTATGGGTGGTGTTGTTACTGAAGAGCAGGTTATCAGTCATGCTCGGTATCTGGATTTGGTCTATTCCTAATCTGGAATGCTTATGACTTAATTCCGCAAGTTTGAATACTTGTAGTCAATCTTATGACAAGCCAGTAGAGAAAAAGCATGAAAATCCTTCTTCTAACAAAGCTCCTTCTACTAGTTCTCCCTCATCTTCATCTAATGGCCCTCTCGTGATCGAAAAACCTAATCTTGATTTAATTTTACGACCACCTAAGGCTACCCTCAGGAAGTTTGTTTTCAATCCCAATGCCTGAGTTGAGCAATTATATAATGTTGTTGAAGATCTTGCTCAGGCACCTTGTGCAATGTCTACCCTTGACATACACCAAAATTGTCTGATGCAATGTAAAAACCTGCTAACAGCTGTGGGGGCATTAGACCCAGATAATACCAACTTGATTCATTTCAACGTAGAGAACTATAAATCCATACTGCCTCACCAACTCGCGTTTCATATTGCTTCTAAAGTAGTTGGGAGAAAGGTCCATCGGACCGTCCTAGATGAAGGAGCTTCGACATCAGTCTTTTTTATAGCCTGTTGGAGAGCCATTGGTTATCCTGAGGTTATGAAATCACCTACTACCTTGAAATATTTTGATGGATGAGGTTTTCAATCCCATGGTCTACTGCCAACACTTTCTATTGATCTTGGGGGCAAGTTTGTTTCCATTCAGGTGGAAGTAATTGACCCCCTATTAGATTACAATCTTCTATTGGGGAGGAATTGGTTTTACGCTATGACCATTGTCTCTTCGACAGTATTTAGAACTCTCCAATTTCCGCATATAGGGAAGATTGTGACTATCGATCAACTTGATTATTACACGCCAGATGTTACAACACCCACGGTGAATAACATCCCTATGCTAGGTTAGTCCCCTCCTCCTTACCAATCAATTGGGATAGGTATGGTGAAATCCTCCACCCTCATGGGTGTGTTTCCGTCAGCCCCTCCTAGTACAGAAGTGGCGACAGTAAATATGATTTCCACAACTGGCTTTAGTACCAAGGGCAAAGAAATTGTTGATTCATCCTCGCTTGGCCCAGATGAAGCAATGTATGATGCTATTCAATCCATTTTCAATAACCATGTTGATGACCTTCATCTCATGGCTTCGGATCCTTACCACCTGCCTTATTGGTTGGAACCTTCTCTTCCAACTGTAGATTATCTTACACAGACTTTTCCTTTAGATGAGTCCATCATGGAGATTATGAGTGAGAGCGAACCCATATGGGAAGATCATCATCATTGATCTTCTTTTCTTCCCAACGCCACTTCGGTAGGTTTTGACCTTGAATCACTTATCAATAGTGATATTGTCACCCATCCGCAAATGCATGTATTGTTGCAAAATACGTAATTCGAAGGAAACCTATGCAACATTACCAAAACAACCCCAATTGACATATTAGTCAAACTTGGAACCATTGAGCATGTTCATGTAGGGAAGAACTGCTCAATAGAAGAAACTGAAGCATATAGAGCATTATTCAAAGAATTCCGATATATTTTTTCCTAGACTTATGAAGAGATTCCTGTGATAGACCCATCTATTGTGGTTCATGAAATTAAAACCTATCCCACATCAAAACTTGTCAGGCAGAAATTGCGTCAAGTCCATTCCCGGAAGGCTGCGGCTATTAAAGCCGAAGTTGAAAAAATTCTGAAGGCAGGATTTATTTATCCTGTACCCCTGACGGAATGGGTATCTAACATTGTCCCTGTGAACAAAAAGCAGGGAACCATTAGAGTCTGCATCGATTTCCGATACCTGAACAAAGCTTGTCCCATAGACAATTTTTCGACTCTGCATATCGATCAGATTATTGACAACTATGATGGAAGTGTCATCTTCTCGTTCATGGATGGATTTTCTATCCATAATCAGATTGAGATATTGCCCGCCGATCAGCACAAAACGACATTTATATTCCCATGGGGAACGTTTTTCTATAAGAAGTTATTGTTTGGCCTCAAGAACGTCGGAGCTACATTCCAGCGTGCCATGTCATATGCGTCTCATGATATTAAAAACATTGTGGAGTCGTAGGTTGACAATCTCCTACCGCATTCACAGCAACGGGAAGACCACCTTTGGCATCTTAGAGACATTTTTCTGAGATGTCATCATTATAATGTATGGCTCAATCCACACAAATTTGTTTTTGCGTTGAGACAGGACGTCTCCTTGGCTTTGTGGTTTCTAAGGATGGCATCCGGGTTGATCCACTAAAGATTGTTCTTATATTGGCCCTACTTGCCCCAAGAAATCTTGTTGAAATCCAAAGTTTGCAAGGGAAGGAAAACTTTCTCCATCGTTTCGTTTGCAATTTCGCTGAGAAAACGCATGGCTATATGCATCTTCTGAAGAAGAACACTCCATTCTTCTGGGATGACCAGGCCCAGTGAGCCTTTGATAATCTCAACCATGCCCTGACTCATTCACCCATGATTCACCCCCCGGATTATTCAAAGGACTTTCTCTTGTATGTTTCTACCTCCACTACTACCATTGGAATGGTTTTAGCACAGGAATATCCCAACGATCAGGAGCACGTGATATATTATGCCAGTGAGAATCTTATTGATTCTGAAACCTAATACTCGCGTGTGGAGAAGTTAGCATTGGATACTGTCATTGTTGTTTATAAATTCCATCATTACATCCTGCATCGCACTACCATGATACTTGCAGATCAGAACCCTATGTACTACATCCTCACTCGTCAGGTGCTAGGGGGAAAATTTTCTTGCTGGATTGTCATCCTATAGGAATTCGACCTTGAGTTTTCCAAGGTCACTTCAAAGAAATCCTTGGTATTTGCAAGGCTGATGTGCGACCTTCCCTGTGCTTTAATGGATACTGAGCCTGATGATTCATTTCCAGATGAATTCCTGTTCTTGATAAGCACAACCGACCCATGGTATGGAGATTTAATCATTTATCTTCAAAGTGAAAGATTTTAGTCCAATATATCCCATGACGATTGTCATCGTATCCGTCAGCACACAAAGTACTACCTTATCTTAAATGATACATTGTATAGCCGTGGTATCGACTCCATTCTATGATGATGCCTTACACATGAAGAGGCTGAACAAGTCCTTAATGATTGCCACTCTGGAGCATGCAGTGGTCATATTTCTGGGATGGCTATGACCCATAAAATCCTTCACGCTGGATATTTCTGGCCTTCAATCTTCAAATACTATCATGAGACTGTTAAGAAATGCTCACCCTGCCAACATTTCTATCTGAAAAATCACACCCACCCTGCTCCTTTACACCCCGTCATTGCTGTTGGACCTTTTTCCAAATGGGGAATTGAATTTATGCATTGTAAGCCTACCTCAATCATGGGGCATGGTTACATCATTGTAGCCGTTGATTATTTCACAAAATCAACTAAGGCTATGCCTACGTATGCAGAGGATGGTAAGAATGCCACCCTCTTCTTATTTAATCACGTGATAGCTAGGTTTGGAGTCCCACAGTCTATTATCACTGACCACGAATCACATTTCCAGAATCAGATGATGACCGAGTTGAGTACCAAGTTGGGTTTTCGCCATGAAAACTCAACACCTTACTATCCATAGGCTGATGGTCAGGTCGAGGCCACTAACAAAGTTTTAAAAACCATGTTGTGGAGGATGGTTAGAGATCATAAATCCAAATGGAACCTGACTCTCTTTTGTGCCCTTTGGGATTATAGGACTTCGGTAAAAACAACATCTGGTTTCACACCATTCCAGTTAGTTTACGGACTAGAAGCTGTCCTTCCTATCCAATGCCATATTTTGTCACTAAAACTTGAAGTATAAATTCTACCAATCACTTCCACCTAGGAAGAGATATTTCCATACCTAACTAATCTTGAAGAAACTAGAAGATATGCTTCCTTAGCTAATGAGGCACATAAGAAACACGTTAAGGGCCAGTATGATAAATCTGTTCAGCCTCGGGTTTTTAATGAAGGTGACCTAGTTTTGACCTACGATCAGAGACACGATAAATTAGGTAAAGGGAAGTTCGAGTCAATGTGGTATGGTCCCTTTATTGTCAGCAAAGTTTTAGAAAAAGGAGCTTATGATCTCATAGATTATGACGGGATACCCTTCGGGAAACCTCGTAATGGGTTGTACCTGAAGAGCTAGTATGCTTAAATCATTTTTGTATGGTACCTTGTATATATGTATATTATTGTCTTTCACTGTGTTGTGTCTTGATTTAGTATGGTGTTGAGTTTAGTGTCTAAGCTGTTTATACCATGTTTTGGTTATGTAGATCGGATGGATTTTTATGGCTTTTCTGATGGTGCTTGTCGTCATACCCTGAACCTTGCTTCAACTGCTTGGGGTCTCTATTCTTCGAATCATGATCTGATCGGTTCAGGAGTGGTTTGCATTGGTCCTGCTACCAACAACATAGTCAAGTATCAGGTGGTAATAGGTCTATTGACTGAGGCTGCATCTCAAAAAAATTATGACTTGGTAGTGTTTATGGATTCACAATTAGTGGTCTGTCATCTAAACCATGTCTATACCATCAGAAAACCTGTACTTCATTTATTTTGGAGAGTGCATTTATTATAAAGGTCATTTAAGTGTATCACTTATAGGCATGTCCCCAGGTCAGATAATACAGTTGCTGATTCATAAGCAAACTACATCCTAGACTGGTATATTGCCCATTCATAACTTGTAAAATAAACAGGGTTCATTGTAAAATAAACTGTAAATGACACATAAAACTCATGTAAATATGATTTCCATTTGAGACATATAAACACCAGTAATAAGTCTGTATATATACATAAAAAGTGTCTTTTACAAAAATGTGGTCACGAGACCTCGTCTGAAGCACTGTGGCTTTCAGAAAATACAAAATCATACAAAAACCCTGAATCTAGTCAGATTTTAGTAGTACATCATGGATTCCACTATCTAGTGATGCTCATGATATCACATGATAGCGCGTGCTACCCTGTGAAGAAGTCGACTGAAACGGCTTGGAACCCCTGCAGCATGTCTCTAATACCTCATAGGGAGGTCATCTATCGCCGTGTTAGGAATTTCAAGATTCAACCTCTCTAAGTTCTCCTCCAACTTAGTAAGGTGATCATCACCCTTGTGAACAAATTGAGCCCCGACTTGTTTATCCATCGGAGAAGATCCTCTAGGTCGTGCACCACCAACATCTGCATGTAAACATTAAGTCTTGTTACTACACAAAAAAAACATAAAATATAAAAACATAAAAACATGATCACCATTTTAGGGTTTTGTTTCTAACCAATATCCCCCCACTGGGCACCAGGTGGTAGTGGTAGATCAAGGTCACCTCTAAAATCTGTCCCTATGTAGGAATAATCCTCTATCATGAGGATTTGATCTCGCAGCCAACGGAAGAAAGCGACCTCAAATTTCACCTTGGATCTTCCTCCACCTGTTCAATCCATGACCTCAACCCACCTCAGCATGTGTGGGTCTCTATCCCTAAGCTCAGTGAAGATCACTTGGGGTCTCATGAGAGGCACCCTCTCAAATAAGAAACAAGCTAAAATGGACCCAAAACTAAACTACTTTAACTCTCCCCACTGACATTTTGTCAGCTGATCTTTGAAGACAGGAAGAAGTGCTTCTTCCCAGTTGTAAACTGTAGGAGCCACAACTTCCAGGGAATATAGCATGTGTGCCTAGGATTCCTGATGAGGTCCTTGGTTTCCATCCAACCTCTGCATGATGAACAAAAAAGTGGGAAGTGGCATATCCACCACAACACTAATCGAAATCTTCTTACTTGACATTTTCGTGCCAGGATGACAGTGACGATTGATCAACTCCTCAGTAGTGATAGTCCCTCCTCAGGAACCAGTAAGAGAGATAGGGCCCCCTCATCTGGACAACCCCGTCAGGAAGTAGATGTCCTATACCTCTATGGTCAAAACATGAATCCCTACCTCAAAGTGTTGCTACTCCGGGTTCCACATTTGTAGGATATTTTTCAACAAATGGGGGTGGGAAATCATGCTTGGGGTTCGAAAGAACTTCTGAAGGCCACAACCCCATAGGGAAGCCACACAACCTACATCTCCTGTGGCAACAACATCATCTAGGTCATGTTGTCTTTCTTTCCAGATAACCATTTTCTGATCCAACAAACCTGCCAAAAACAATTCAAGAGCCATTTAGAAACATTTCTCATCATTGAAATTGCTTTTAACTTTTTATCTTGGTTGGTCTATTAGTTTTTTTATGCCCACGGTCAGCACAACCTCTGTCCAGTTAAGACAGAGTAGTTCAACCACCTGTGTAGAACTAAAAAAATGCAGTTTCTATCGAGCATCGGGTTTCTCGTAAGCGCTAGGAGCAGTGCCCGCATTTCTCATTTTGGGTTTGGCCCATGAGCTCAAAAAACCATGAAAAATGAAAATTGGAAACCATAAAAGGAAAAAGGATGGATGTAGATGTTACCTGGAATTGACGGTATGAAAAACAGACGGTGGAAGCTCCCAGAATCTTCATTTGAAATTTTGGCTCCAAACTACCCAAAATGCTCTCCAAGGTTGGTAAATAGTGAAATGAATTGTTTTTACTATTCACTTAGACTTTTATAGCCTATTTTTAGGGTTTTTTATGTTTTAAAAATCATTTTTATAGAAATACCCTTTTATTTAGTTCATGAAAGTCATTTTTCCAAATATTTTGGGAAACTAATGGTCGTTTAAGTCTTGCAGGGACAAAAATAAGCAGTGAGGTCTATTGGGAAGTTCATTTTTTAATTTTTTATACTTTTGAAAATGAAAAAAGCCCTCGAGCGTTCGTTTCAATACTTTGATCACGCTCTCAAAAACCAGATCAAAGTTTTGAGTCTTTTTCTGATTCTTTTCGGACTCGTAAAACTCTTCATCATGAAAAGAGACCTAATGGAGTCTCCTTTAAACTCTTTTCGGACTCCCTAAACATGAAAATATTGTCAAGTACTTGTCTTCTTCATACTCGTAAAATTATTTTAAGAGTCGTCTCTTCGACGGTAGGTTATCTCTTTTTTGGTTCGGATGGACTATTTATGAAAAAAGAACACTCCATCCAATCATGCCTGGAAGAGTTCTCTTGGGTATTATTTTACATTTTTTCGAGCCCTAGAGACTAAATCATATGAAAAAGGACCCTTTGGAGTCTTCTTTTTTCTTTGTTCAGACTCTCTAAACATGAACGATACTGAGTTAACTTTCATTGGACTTGTTAAACTAAACACTCAGAGGCCCTTTTTTGGGAATGAACCCCTCCTTTCTCAGGTTCGTAAAACATATGAGAATGGACTTGTCTTCGAATAAGCTACAACGAGTGTTTGTTACCATCTTTGGACTCATAAAAATGAAAAGAGGCACTTATTAATCATGATGGGGAAATTAAGGGAAGGGAATCAATTCATTTTGAAAATAAAATGGTAGTTTGTCATCACCTTTGAACATGGCACTTGTCTGCATTTCATTCAGTCAATTCGGTAAATCAGCTTGTCTCTGAGTCAATCCACTTTCATGAGTCATGTCACTCCTTTGAGTCTTTCAAAGAATGAATTGTCCAATGTCATATTGTGTTCCGCTTCGTCAAGTCAATGTTGCTAAGCATTTTGTCGTACTACCCGATGTTCAAAGGGAAGTTAGAAGTTTACCTCTGCAGTTAAAATAACCTTTGTGTCAGTATCTTTTGAGTCAGTCCGATGGTTACATTATCTACAACATTCCAAAACTTTGTTCTGAGTTTTGTGTCGTCGATGTGGGATTTATCATGGCCCTCCTTCAACGAGACTATTCTTGTCGACATCATCTCATCATCTGGGAATTAGTCTTAGAAACAAGTTTAGTACCTTGAGATCTGTATGCCTCAATGAAATATTCTCTTGCTCTCGACATAGGTTCATATCATTGACCTTTGATCAAGAGATTCAACTAAGTGTTCGACGTCAAAACATCTATTCACACTTAGTAGATTGTATTAGATTACCTTGGGAATCATTGACATTAATGGTGATATCCCTCGCACTTGTTAACGGTTCACATCATTGACTGGTAATCAAGTGGTTTCTACCATGTTCGACTTCAGATCATTGTAATCACATGGATAGAATCATACTTTGTGGAAGACGAGACGAAGACCTTAGGTGTCTATTTAAAATCACTCATAGCTTTCTCCCCAGGTTGTGATGGGATATATTGCATGAAGTACCAGCATGGATCCACATTTTTATGGTAGTGGATATGCTCAAATTTGCGTCTGTATGACATAGATCTACATTGTATGTCTAGTAGCTATGTCCAAGTTTGAGTCCTCTATCACATGGATCTATGTTGTATTCTAGTAGTCATGTTTGTTTGTCTCTCTCAAGGATCTTCCTTGTACTGGTCTACAACCACGATGAAGACACATTTTTCTTATGAGTCAAAAGTATTGATGTATTGCAGATTCCTGGTTGATGATCTTTGATCAAGCTAATTCTTTCCTCGAAGTGATAACTTGCTCTTTCAAAGCTCTCACCTATCGTATCCCTCTAGCCTCATGCTTTGGGGGGAATTCTATTATACCTAAATCTCTTCATGAGCATGTGATAAGATCTCAAACTTCAGTGTTGCCCTCAATCCCAAATTGTGAAGTAAGAACATTGGTCTAGACATCAAATTTGTATATGAAAATACAACACCACTTCTCCCCTTAGTCAAAAAGCGGTACCTTCTTCAGCACCGCCTGTATTATGTTGGTAGTAAGTGGTGGCACTGCCTTTACCCTTTAATAAAGGCACGGTTCTGCCCAGCACTGCTCTGTCATGGTGAACAAAGAGCGGCGCCCTTGGTAAAAAGTGAAAAAGAGAAGTTCTTACAAATATTCTCGAAAGAAGGCTTCGTGGCACCCTTATCCCTGATCACTAGGGTTAGTTGGGCTCGAGATCCATCCTTGTAAGATATCCTAGCCACCTCACCCATCAATTTATCAACCATCCCTATCCATTGCAAGCCTATAAAAGCTCAATTCCCATGGTTGAGGAGAGATTAATGTTATGTTGTT
Organism: Pseudotsuga menziesii; assembly: GCA_001517045.1. NCBI lineage: Eukaryota > Viridiplantae > Streptophyta > Pinopsida > Pinales > Pinaceae > Pseudotsuga > Pseudotsuga menziesii. Next base: position 46,346 of record LPNX010862820.1, on the reverse strand, counting down.
GCTTTGGTATTTTGGCATAAGTCATTCAAGAGGGCTTGAGGGAGCAAGTTGGAGCTGTAGGGGACAAGATGTTGGTTTTGTGAGAGAGCATATCAACACTAAGGCATAGGTTGTAAACTCTTTCTTCATTGCGCCGAGAGGTGCTCTACAGCCCAGTATGGGGGAGATCTTGTAACGTGATGTAACCTTAGTAACGTTTGTAACACCTTAGTAACGTTTGTAACATGTCAGCAAAAAATAATAGTGATAGTGAAAATTATGGGAGAGATCTTATAACGTTAAAAAATAAATTTTCTAATAAGCCAAAATAAATGCCAGCCACAAAACAATCTAATATGGGGTAGATGTTGTAATCTTCCTACCTAACAAAACAATAAAAAATTAAAAATTTAATTAGCCGTAAAAAAAATATGTGGGTCAAGAAAAAAACACAAAA
>LPNX010862820.1:33600-45643 GCA_001517045.1 Pseudotsuga menziesii | reverse complement strand
TATAATATTGCATGTTATTGTCAGATTCCTTAGTCACTAACATAGATCTATAGATGATGTTCTGGTGTCTTTGATCTCTTGTGTGTTTGATGTGTTTATACAGGTATTTTCTTGGAGACCTTTTGTCATAAGAGAAGAACCACATCACTCCATCAAAGATTGCATTCTAGGTGTCTATAGTTTCTAGGGAAAGTCTTCCAACCTTATTGTGAACCATGTGTTTTGGATCTGAACCATTCATACCAAAGGAACAACTTCTGTTTGCAGATGGTGCAAAATTCATAGAAACAGTCCATAATGAAATTATACATTAGGTGCCAACTAATATTTTAGCTTGGTTCCTACCTCGAAGAAACCTTTTAGTTTCTTCATCATTGGTGCCTGCGATTGTAAGAACAAAAATGCACAATGTCTCTAAAAACTTGTCCGTGAAAATGTATTTCTTGCACCTTTCAAGAAGCTCAACCTCTCCACAACTCCAAATTAAAATAACTTCTCCAACTCGTCTTCACTCTCTCTATTTATAAAATTTCCATGCACATTCCTCAAGTCTCCTCAACAACTCTCATTTATGGGTCATCAACCACCCCTTCTAGATTTTAGGGGAAATATATAAAATAAAATAATTAATTGAATAACAACAAATATAAAATCAAAATTCTTTCTTTTCATGCTAACTTATAAATGGGTTTGAAGCATATGTGATGTAGACTTAGGAGAGAGGGGGAAGGACTTGTCGAAGAACTGTGAAGGGGGGCAGACTGACGGAAGTATGGAGGAAGGAAAAGGGGGAGGTGAGCAAGCCTCCTTGGTATCTGCCTCAACAGGGTTGCAGATCGGGGATATCACAATATCTCTAATCAGACTCAGACGTAGAAAGGAAATCCGATGGATCAAAAGCCAGGGAAATGCATGCCCAAAGAGATCTTGATTCCGACTATGCAGGTCAGACCATCAAAGATCAGGGATCAAATTCAGTATATCCAAGATCATGCCCTAATAAAAAAGTTTGTGGGAATGCAGCCTTCAGAAAAATCCTTACTTTGGTGGATAAAATCCGCTTGGATAAAATCCGCTTGGAAACCCAAGGGTCACTATGATCTACAGTTGGTTCCAAGGGTTTTTTCACCATCTCCTTTTTTAATGTGGAAGACAAAAACGAAGTCTTGGATGGGGGGGATTACTTCTTCTATTTGACGGGCGTATTCCTAAGATTATGGAAGGTGTTATCTCCCAAAATAAATTTATTTTCAATAAGTTCACTCAAACAATTTATTTTTTGATAGGATGAAGATTTCAAGTCATATTATGAAAGACATTGGGGTGACTAACAAAGTTGGGATATCTGATGTTCTGTTATTTGATAAATTTTAAAGTTTTAGCTTTTGGTGGCTTAGGCAAGATTTTCAAGAGCTCATTAGCGACTGAAAGGACTAGCTTTTGGCATCTAATAGTTTAAGCACAAGACCAAGTTATCCACTGAAAGCATGCTCATCTCGTTCTTATTAAAAATTTTGGGAAAAGGACTTTTGGTGACTTAGGCGAGCTATCCAAAAGCTCATTAGCCTCCGAAAAGCTTTGGTTTCAGCAGCTTAACAAGGGTTTTCTGGAGGGCGTCAACCACCGAAAGCGAATGAAATACGTTGGGGAAAAAGTCTTTTTTGGTGGCTTAGGAGAAAGTGTTGGTGGTTCATTAGCCATCGAAAGACTAAGTTTCGGCAGCTATCAAACACAACCCTAGATACTCATAACCACCAAAAGCAAATGAGATACATTGTGGAAGAGATAACCCTTCGGTGGCTTGGGAGAACGTGTTGGAATTTCATTAGCCACCAAAATCTTATCTTTTGACAACTAACAAATAAAACCCCAGATACTCTTAACCACTAAAAAGGATGAAAAGTGAAAACGGTTGCCTGCCCATCAAAATCAAATTCATCAGCATGAGGTGTGTCATAATTTAGCATGATTAACCACCTAAAAGGTTAAGGAACTACAGTAAAGCATGAGTTGATGGCTAAGAAGTTGTTATTGATCTCAAAAGACTAATGGAAATCTAAACCCTATCTTTCCCTCCATCTGTCGCACGACTGCAGTAAACCTCCACGAAACACCAAGTTCACATTAAAATTATTACTAGGCTGTCTATCTCATGGATATCACCAGAATTCACCATCATCTCATTCAAGTACCAATCAAATAGTTAACCCCTCAGAATCAGTGCCATATCTTCAGTACACTCCTCATTTGTGGCATGCATCCTTACTACTCGAGGTCATCTCTGAAAACCAGTCCACTAACCTCCTCCACAGGATTTGAATTTCAATTTTGCAGGCGCAAGGAGGAGGACCCACTCAAAAAACACAAAATAGAAGTTTTTGTGGTTAAGCATGGTTTCAAAATAGTCTCTAAGCCACCGAAAGCATACTTTTGGTAGCTAAGACCGAAATTTCAGAGCGCTCTAAGCCACCGAAATTGGCGTTTTACTATGAAAAGAAATCATTTTAAAACGATGATTATGAGCAACTGGAGAATCATTTTGAAAAACAATTAGAGGTTTTTGTTCCTAACCTGTCAAAAAACAATAACCTCTTTCAGTTTTCCTATAGGTATTGCATATTGGGAGAATCAAATCCATCTCTGAGACCTAATTTTTGGATCTCAGAATTTCCCTGTTTTACACATGTTTTTGAAATACAAATCTCGGGAAAATGAAAACGAATTTCCAAAACTTGAGAGATTTGTTTGCTCAAAACAAACCAATATACAAAAACCTCTTTGAGTTGATACACAGGTGTCACATATTTGAAGGACCAAATCCCTCTCTGAGGCCTAGTGTTTCAACAGTTTGGCCAAATTTTTAGGGCAAAAGTTGACCTAAGAGGGCAGGTGACAGCAGAACAAGAAAAGTTTCCTTCACCAACACTTAAGAAAGGGCAGGATGAGCAAGTAGCAGAGACCTCCTCCAACAAACCTAGGTCTCAGAGAGTAAACAAACTGCTAGAGCAAATACATGAATTAGAATTTTTGGACAGCGAGATAAAGAGGAATAATGCCATGTTGACCAATAGGAATAAGGAGTTGCACAATTCTGTCCTAGAGATGAGAGGGGTGTATGTCATGTTGAGAAGGAGAAATATAAGATACATCTAGGACAACACCAGGTTGTAAAGGATGATCAGGCTTCTGAGGCTACAGGTGAATAATTCCAGATCAAACCCTAGCTCTCAGACTCACTTTGCACTAGAAACCCTAGCTGAAGCAGCAGTAAGCCTTAAGAATCCAGAGGCAATCCAGGATACTGCTGATTTCCAAACATTGGGAAAGCTGAAGAAGTGTCAGAAGATCAACAAAAAAATTAAAAAGGATGAAGTGGGGAGGTGAATGACAAATTTTGCAAAAAACAGGGTTTTCGGTGGCTTAGGCGGACGCAGAAGCAGTTCATTAGCCACCGAAAGCAGAGCTTTCAGCAGCTAACAGACCCAAAATTTTGACTCCTTAACCACCGAAAGAAGAAAGAGGCACATAAAGCAATTTTTGCAGAAAGGAACAGTTTTGGTAAATAAACCTAGCCCAGGGAGGAAGTGTAAAGTTGTAGGTTGCTGAAATACGCCATCAGAGGAGGTCTTTTCCAGTTTTGAGGATACATTAAAGAGGAAAAGGTCACAAACCCTACCTGTTTTAGCAAATAGTGAATTATCTAGCAGAGAACCAGTTATAGCTTTATCCCCAGTACTCACTGCAATCATCAAAAGGTTCACACAATGAACGAGTTTTACAGTTAGATAGACTAGTAGTTAAATTAGGGTTTTTTGACCTAATTCTTCAAAAAACAATTATTTTGTCTATTTTAGTAAATCAGATCCAATTTTTCAGGATTTGAATATTTTTGTAAAGGCTATAAATCCTAAGACTTATGTTATAGAAAAGGTTCGACTTCGGGGACTTGTAGACCATTACTATTATCAAGCTTCTCATATTGCTCATGACCTAATATAAGCTCTTTTGCTATCATATGTTCAGCTTCCATTTCTTGTCTATTCTGTGCTTATGCTTGAATGTGTTGTTTAGGTTTATTCATGCTATTTGATGTTTGAAAGCTGTCACCCTATCTACATGTTGATGATTTGAATTACAAGTAATTTCCTTGTTATGATTAGCCATTTATATATAACTGTTTTGTGTATGAATCTGCCAGCATGATAAGTTCTCCATCTCTGCACCATATTATCAAACCTCTAAACAGTGGTAGTTAGAAGCCTTATCCTTGATTGATTTTCATGCATGTCTTGAGAGTGTGAGGTCCTGTAGGTCAGCTGACTTGATCTAGTCAGAAAAAACCATAAAAAAATTTAAGTTACCAGACATCCTCGAGTTGCAACCTAGAGGAGTTTCCTAGAGTGATAACAGAAGGAAAAGTTATGCCCGGATAAGGAAGACGTGAAAGTAGCACCAGTATGGGTCAAGTTGTACTCCTTGCTGGGTGAATACTTGGACACAGAAATTTTGGAAGATCTTGGAAACACTCTGGGGAAATTCATTAGAATATCAGAACAAACTAGGATCCAAAGATACACAACATATGTGAGGATCCTTGTCTATATGGATCTCACCAAAGACCTACTAGAAGCAATCAGAATGTCGTGGGAAGATGAGGAGTTGTTGCAAACCATGGATTATGAAAAAATCCCATTTCGGTGTTGAAGGTGCCATGAATATGGTCACCTGTATAGGGAATGCCCCATGAACATTCCAAATCCAACACTTGGGAAGGAGGAGGAAAAGAATGATCAAGGGTTTACTCGGGTTCCTTCGCAGAAACAAGGAGGGAAAAAGCAGGACAACCAAGAGGTGAATAAGAACATCTTCATAACTAATAAATTCGATGTTAGTGAGGACCTCTCGGAGGAAACCCTTGATAAGAAGGAAGAAGGAAAGCAAGGGGGTCAGCCCCACTAGGAGACAAGGGAGATACCTACCAATACTAGAGAAAAGGCCACAAAAGAGAGACACCAAGATGTTATGGGTTGAGACATGGGCGATGAAGAAGAGGATATGGACCTGGAAGGAATCGAGCAAGCATGTGTGGATGTGGAAAAAGCGTATGTCCCACAAGATCAAGTGATCATGTTAAAAGAATCCATTCTTAAAGCAAGGGCCATAAATCAACTGAGGATTAGTACAGGCTCTCACAAGGAGAATAAGCAGAAGTACGAAGAGCTAAGCAAGAACATGAGAAGGAAATTGAACAAACAGAGGGTAGTAGAAGCAGGATGGCAATTGGTAGAATCAAGTCAGTAGCTTATCATAAGGTGGCTATAGGTTTGTGATTTCTTTAAATGAAGATCATATCATGGAATATCAAGGGTTTAAATAGTTCCAAAAAATCAAAGATCCTAAGCAAGAAGATTAAGAGAACAAATCTGACCATAGTGTTTCTTCGAGAAACTAAGTGTTTGATGACTCAGATCCAAGAAATTGGTAGGAAAATTTGGATGGGAAGCAAAGGGATAGGCATAGATGCAAGAGGATATTGAGGAGGCCTCAGAATATTATGGAATCCCAATAGGGTGAGCTTAGGACGATTCCAAGGTAACTAGTTTTTCATATCAATAGAGTTCAAGGAAATATGCTTCTCAGTAGAAGGAGCGGTGACAAAAGTATACAAACCTCATATCGCTGGAGAAAAAATGAGGTTTATCAATTCACTCCAAAAAATCCATGAATATATTGGAGGGAGACACTGGGTCTTAGGGGGGGATTTCAATATCGTAACATATGTTATCACATATATAGTAGCAAGGCTACCATATTCTATTTTTCAGACACAGTACATTTTTTCAGCCAGATCTCTTACATATGAGATGTTGAGATGAGTAGTTTTGACGAATCATTATTGTATTAGTGGACTATTCTACTCTCCCATGTTAGGATTGAGTCTCAGGACACTCAGATTTGAGGACCGATGTATCCATTTAGTCATTACAGAGAAGTTATTGATGCCCAATTTTATATCAGTGCTTTCTCATTGGACAGATGATGTTTTAGATGGATTATATTGCATGATTATGACTCAGCTTTTTATATTGTGTTATGGTTATCATTGCTCTTATACTCATTTTTGTGACATGTATTAACATGTGGTGTCATGATCTGGCAGTCATAATTATATGGACTTGGATGTATTTTGTATTATGTATTGATGTCCCTACTTAGACTTGGAAGTTCTTGATCTATACTCATTGGTTTTACCCTCCTTAGGGAGAATAGAGGTAGTCATTTCCACCATTGTTTTGGCTTGCTAGTGTTGGATTCATCATTCATTGTCTCCACCCATCCATTGCCTTCCAGTTTTGCTTTTAACCCGACTTACTATTTGACTTATGGCATGGAGGACCTTTTTCCCCGCTAGAACCTTTGTTGGACAAACCTCCCTGTTTATATTGTGTCTCAACTCTGATTTGGTGACAGAACTTGCCTTTGGTGAGTTGGATTATATGCCTAAATCATTCTGGTCGGTTCTCCCGATGTTTGGTACTGTGCAGAACTCCCCTTGGTCACTTAAGATGTTGTTGGATAAAACTGAAAGATCATGTACTACTTGTATTGGAAAATGTTTTATATGCGGCCATGGAAAATGAAAATGCTAAAAAACTGTGTTTTTTAACATATGTGAAAAAGGGAAAGAGCAATGAAATGCTAAAATACTCCTCGAAGGGTATAAGAAAAAGGTCCAAAAAGGCAATGGTTAAATATATGCTATATCCAAATATTGCTCACCTTGTAAATTTGAAAATGTCTTGGATGAAAGCTGCAATTAGTTGTGCTTCTAATCTTTGGTGAAGTCCCCAAAAGGACATATAGGCCAAAAAGGCCGTGGGAATAAAATTGAGGATCCTAATGAAACTGGATCAAACTTGATGTAGACATGATGCCTAAGTTGAATAAGCACTCTCTAAACAACTCAACCATTTGTGAGGCATTGCCATTCCTTGTGTTGTTGTTTGTCCTGCATATGGTTATAGTGATTTTTTCCTTTCCATATCCAAAGTGTCATGATGTTAAGTAGGAAGTCATCCTTTTCCCTAGCATTGTCAATTTCAGCCTTCAGCCTTCACTAGCAAATTGACTACAACTATGAAGTGGGTATAGTCCTGAAAGTCTAGTCAGAGTAATAATAAATAAAGCCCTATATATGTATTTGGTTGATGTACCGCCAGTGAAATGACTCCTACTTGTTGTGATTGTTGCTTAAATGATTTGTAGAGCATGTCTTAGCCTTGTAGCAGATGGATGATAGTCTGAGTTATATTATTGGTATCTAGTCATTTACATGTGATTATATTGTTTATTGGATGTTGTTGATGATCAGGCAGAGACCTGGAAAGGGTATTAGTATACACCCTAGATGGATTTGGACTCTCTGAGTCTAATGAGACAGTTTATTTTTAGTTCTAGGCACTTGCAGAGATGATCATGATCATTTTACCTTTCTGATGCAGTTTTGCTTCACAGGATGATGTGTCTGAGCAGGGAGATGTTTTATTTGGATCTCCTAGGGCGTTGTATGGAACATAGGGGTGCAACCACTTGTTTGTACCATAGTACCCCTATCCCAAAGAGCTTGGTGGGATTAGTTTGACAACACAAGCATCCTAGGAGGCTGTTTTGGCATGTTCATGTTTCCCGAGGTAGATTAAAAAATGATTAAATGGTTATTGAAGAAATCGATTTGGGCTACTGAGGGAAAGAAATGACATGGGATGAGTCATGATGATGAGAGTGATTTCCTCTGCACCTTATCCAACAGTATAGGATTTGATTGGGCCGACAACTATTTTTTGGGCATTTTTATATTATTTTATGGAGCTTTTGGGAGGCTCACGATTTCCTTAAGGAGGCACAAAGTCAAAGAATTAAAATATTATATTATTTTATTGTGCCATGGGGACACCCAGAGGGAGTTATTCAACACTCCATGGACCCAGCATGTGCTTCATTTATTTCTTGTTCAGTGGGGTACCCTCTTTATGGGTGATTTAGTCCACTTTGGTACTTTATGGTTATATTCATCCATGCATTGTATGTTGAGCTCATCTCAACCATTGATTAGAAAATTTTATCTTTTAATCTTAGCCACTCGTTTTGAAAGTGGTTAGGATTCGGTTATGATTGTGGTTCTCTCATTTCTATTTAAAGGAGAGAGCTTCTCATTTGTAAGTGGTCTTTGGCTCTTGGATCTTAATAATAGAAAGATTTTTCTGTGGATATTTTCTAGATCTGCTTTGCATCTGATGTTCTCAAATGGTGATTGAATAGTCTTGTGCTTCCTAGAATTATGGAAATTCATGTGAGATATATATATTTTTTCTGCTATCATTGTCTTGTCTACAGGAGGACGTTTTGGCTGGAGCATTTTTGCAGGGGGACTTCAACTCGTTTGGTTATCTTCACCTTGGATCAGGGGGTTTTCATTAGTTTCATTGTGATCTATGATTAATTCGTTTTAATTTCCTATAGCATTTGGTTTCTTTATCTTGTCTTAGCAAATATGATATTGTTGATGTTTGCTCATGCAGGGTAGGGGGCGCATTGGTGGCTTGGGGCTTACATCTATCATAGAAATCACTTGGATCTTCCAGAATTGATCAGGATAGTAGGGACCATCACTATTAATAATTGTACAAGCATTTATAGGTACGATCCAACAGGTAATTCTCTTCTCTTTTACAGATTTGAATCCATTGTACCTGTTTTCCTTCCATTTTTCTGAAAACCCTTAAAATACTAAAAAAACCTTAAAAAATACTAAATTCGGGAACTGTCTGATATTTGGCCAAACCACTATTGGGTTTCATAGATCGGGCCTCCCATTCATTGAATCTACTGCAACACTGGTCAAATTCCTGCTGGTTTGACCTAGATCTATTTTTTAGCCTGAAAACTGCATAACGCCCCCACTAAAAATTTGACCTGCTAGGGTTTTGAATTTTTCTAATTTTTGACTTCATAGACTGATAGATCAGGTCTCACATAGTCCAAATCACCCCCAAAACTGAGCTAGTTCATGCCAGGTTGCCCTAGATCTGAAAAACTAACTTTCAACCTCCTAGCCCCCCTCATCAGATTTTGACTTTTCTAGATTTGATTTTTCCTAAAATTTTCTGATTTGGGTTTGTAGATCGGGTCATCCTGATCTCATTTCCACTCCAACGCTGAGTTGATAGTCTCATGGTGGCTCTTGATCTGTAGATCTTCCTCTCCAAACCCTAGCGTTAGCCCTCCTTTTGCTGATTTTCCTGTAACTTGAATCTTCCGGGCCAAATCCTTTTCTAGGTCCATAGATTAGGACATATCCCAGGTGGGTTCACTAAAACACTGGGTGTACACTGACTTCATTTCCCAATGCACGAAATACATTGATCTCCCATCCTTAGCGCTAGCCCTGAATTGATCTCTTCCCCTTGAAATTGGTTGTTCCTTGATGACTCAGACAATCACACTTGTTCAGCTTCTTCATTGAGTCTGTCATCCAGGTACTAGATAGTCCCAACTATTTTCCTACCCATTCTACTTCGGTTATGTTTTCCAAAGTAGAGATCATATTCTTTAGTTGCTAGTACCAAAACCCTAGATCTAACCACTTCCCCAAAGGTCATCCAATCAATGCTTTGGATCCACCAATACATTGCTGAGGTCCTGATCCATCTACTGGATCCTACTGTAGATCTAGAGCTTCTGAACACCTTACACCTTAAGTACCTCAAATTGATTTTTATTTATTCTGGTGTTTAGGTCTGATCTCTCCTATCGGGAGCAGATCCGGGTCTCCCCCGTTGTTGTCTTGGACTTAGATAACATAAAGCGAAGACTGCCTTAATTGATGTGACAACCATCCATTTGGGAGTCTAGGTAGTCTTGGTTCCAACTCCTTAGTTTCTTGCTCCTATACCATCCATACTAGATCCATATTGCATAGGCAGCTACAAGGTTGGTGATAACATTTTGGCGTCGTTGCCGAGGAGGTAGAGGCCTACCCTTGTTCGACATTTTTCTCAATATATACTCCTGTTCTCTTTGCCAACATTTTGGTGTCATTGCTGGGGAGGTAGAGGCATACCTTGGTTCAACATACCTCACCTTTCCCTACAACATATCTTTTATTGGTGAATTACTTGTGTGGTTCACCTAGCGACTCCACTCTGCGACTCCAATGAGGACCATACCCAGCGTATTAATCTTTTGTTCTTACAGCATACCATAAATCATAATGAATTCAAATGTATTTTTGAGGCACATGAAAGAAGTAACCAAAAACATGATTGAAACTACAAGACAAATAAACGAAAGGGATAGATGGAGGTCAGACTACGGGTATGAGGATGATCTTGAGCATGAATATGGGTATGACTCTAGTTATAACAATCTTTATGATAACCACCAACTTCCTCCCCCATGCAATAGATATTTCCCAACCATCCTGAGTGGATCTGTAAGTCGACATGAACCTAGAAGACAATCCCAGTCAAAGCCTTATAGCCAAGTAACCAGAACTACTAAAAAACAAGACAAACGGTCTCCTTTTGACTTTTCTGAAATACCGAGAGCACCTCATCATATGCCAAATGATTACACTAGGAGGTTGCCCTAGTTTAGTGGAAATAATGATGTATCTATTGAAAGTCATTTGGACATTCTCTGGGATTACATGGAATCTAGAGGTGCAGACAATGAAGATGTTTATATGTGAGCCTTAGGAGAATCCTTGCAAGGGGATGTTCAACTATGGTTTGATCATTTAGTGCCAGGATCCATCACTGGGTATGACATGTTCACAGATTTGTTAATTGATAGTTGGAGTAGGAACACTAATAAAATTTTAGAGTGTTAGTCTAGCCATGATTGTGTAGTTGATAATCAATATATCGACAATGTGCTTTCTCAATTGGACCATTCCTCTTCTGATATGTTCCAAATTATTAGTGTGCCTGCAATCCATAAGAATGTTATAGAGTACTTCGAGAATAATATTTCAAAACCTCATGATGAAACTAAGAGGGATATCAATCAAATCATATGAGATACTCTGTTATTATTACCTGAAGCAGTCACAGATCAAATCCTGAATCTGATCCATGGAAGGGAACCTAACATGCAGCATTAAGAAACATCTTTAGTTGAGCCTTCCATGTGTGAGTCCATTAAAGAGCCTTTAGAAGAGGAACTCCATAGTCATTGCCTAATTGACGATAATTTGAGTCAGTATGCAAGCCATCTGAATCTGGATTCATACTTTGATGAATCAATCCAACTTCCGATGAAGAGAAATCTTGTGGTAATATTGTGATTGAAGAGCATGCCTGTAAGAGTGATAGGGAAACTGAAACCGAACTTATTGATGTTTTTCCTTATCTAGAGTTTAAAGAAGAACAATCACATGATGATACGATTGTAAGTAAACTCGATCAAGAACATTGCAGTGAGGAGCCTTGTCCTGATAACATCAATAGAATTCTTCATCCAATCTTTAATCAGAATATGTTGATTCAATGTGTGGATACTGACCTTGTTTAGAATCTTGAAATCACTCATGGAATTAATTTAAAAGCTCTTTCCTCTCATCAAATTCTGAGATCAATTATTCCAAGTCTGGGAGAAAATTTTCAATCCACTCTCCCATCCCAACTCTTCAAGTCTTCTTGTATGGGTTTGTCATTTAATCAAGTTGTTACTTTCAAAATTTTGAATCATTAGTTTAAGCATTATCACATAAGAGGGGAAAATGCACTTCGTGTCTCTTCTCAGTCATCCGTAATCAATAATTTTTTTCAATTTGTAAATCTGTATTATGGATGGCTAGAGAAGGTGTATAAAGATCAATTTCATCTTTTCTCCATTTTTAAACAACAATTGGGCTTGATCTCATTCACAGTTTCATTACATTACAACTTGTCCCCATTTGATTCTCCCATTTCTTTTGGAGTGAATAGAATTGAAAGTCTTAGTAGGGTAGAGGAGAAAACAAAGAAGTGTTTGGAGTGCC
>LPNX010862820.1:0-18436 GCA_001517045.1 Pseudotsuga menziesii | reverse complement strand
ACTCGTCCGTCGTCATGAAGAACTCGTAACAGGAAACAACTTGTGGGAGATCCAGACCTCTTTTACAAACTTTGAAGGCTCATTTCTGTATGATATATCAATGAACACGAGGAAATGGAGATGTCACCTCATACCCGCTATGGAGAGGATGCGACTTTGCTGTCGCTGTCAAACTGGAAATTTAGTCCATTTAATATGAACATGCATTGGAATAAAAACATAGACAGATGCATTGGAATAAAAACATAGACAGATGCATAAGAGATGTAAATACACAGCCGAATAAAAACACATTCATCCAATCATTCAACATGTTCATATCAATTCATAAAACAAATAGTTTGCAGAGATTAAATGCACAAGAATACTTATCTTGAGAAGAAGTTGGCCCGCAACTAGCTATATCGCTGTAAGTTCCACTTCCACCCAACCATAGGCCACTGTGCTCATCAATCTTTCAGCATCACTGCCACCCCCGAGCTGAGCATGATTTTACAAGGCACTAGGGAACAACAGGTTTACACACGACAATACCATACATCCACACTCAAGCCAACACACCGTTGGGTTTCACAGACTATCCAGCCAAGCCAATAAGAAATTTGGTTTCACAGGCTGCTAACGCAACAAGCTAACAACACAAGGGTTCCTTGCACTTACTCAGCCAAGCCAACCTTCACATGGATGCCCTTGAGAGAAAATGTTTGACAACCACAAACATAAATGATAGGTGGGGAAAAACAATCCAGGAGAGTAAATAGTTTCATTGAACTTCCTTGGACTTCACATAGGTAAAAACAACCTCTAGTCACACTCAAAACATGGGTCTATCTTCTCAGCCACTGAACTCTACACAAATGAGCTTCCACCTTAGAGAATAATGAGGAAAACGCAGAAATTCATGAGGGAAACGCTCAACAACCCCCAGCTGCGTGAGGAATGAGAAAACACCCTCTCCAAACCCCAATACGCAAATCTCGCTGGGTGCATCCATGGAGGTGGGTTACAATTTTTGGCAAGGCGTTTTCCGCAAAATGCAAAAAGCACACCCTCGATCGAGGTGTTGATAGCTCGATCGAGGGTTTAACAAGTGCTCGATCGAGGTTTTGTTCAACCCTCGATCGAGATATTGTTAAACCCTCGATCGAGGTTCCTGTTTTAAAAAAATATAAAAAGGGTTGCGGGCACCTCTTTGCATAAAGACCCTCGATCGAGCAAACACCTTGACCGAGTATCTGCATCCCTGATAAGCTCGCCCGTGCCTCTGCGCCCCCGAAAATCTTGACCGAGCTACCACACAAGCCACACCCCCTTTCACCACGATGTCGAAGCATAGAGGTAACCCCCAATAGTTGTTTTTTGAAATTGAAATGAAATTTTAGTTTTTTTTTTTTTAAGTTTTAAAATGTTAGGTTAAAATTGAAAAAAAATCATTGTTATAGATGTTTTTAAGTTTGTATTTTTTGTCTAGTATGTTTGCAATGTGTACCAGCAAGCATAAATATTGCCAGTAAACTTTAAAATTGAAATTTGTTTTTTATTTAATATTTAATATTTTGTCACATTTATGCTGCTGGTTTAATTTTTAAATGTGTGCCTGGTAAGCAAAAATGCCGCTCGAATTTTTTCAATCCTCTGAGAATTGAAAAAATTCAAATTTGTTAAATTTAAAATTTAAATTTATAGTTTGCATAAATATTGCTATCAACCCGCACTCATCTGTTTAATTTTGAAATGTGTGACGGACAAGCATAAATGCTGCCCAATTTTTTTCAATCCTCTGAAGAATACATGGATGAATGAAAAAAATCCAAACCATAGACGCTAGACAATCATGAACCTTAAACTTTATTTACACAACCCATATATTTTGCTTTAAATATTTTGATCATATATATATATATATATATATATATATATATAATTATTAACGATTTAATTAAAATAAATTTTAATTATAACTATAATTAAAATATTATATTAATTCATACTCATATTTCTTAAAAATATTTTTTCATAATAAAATATAATATATGTATGTTTTGACTTATTAGTTGACATATTTCGATTTTAGTTTATTGAAAAATTTACTTATTTTAGTTTTTTTTGTAAGCTCAAACATAAGTATGATGAAAATGCAGATTTTTTTTTTTGTTTTTTTTAAGGAAAAAAAAATTAATAAATAAGTGTGTAAATTAAGAATAAAAATCAAATTAAAAAATTAATAGAAATGCATAATTTAAGATAAAATCGTATTTTTCATATTTTTTAGAAAAATATATAGATTTATATTCAATATTTTGAAAATTATAAATTATAAATTTAGAATATTTTAAAATAATAGTAAAACATATTACTAATAAAATATATAAATTTATGCATTAAATTATGAAAAACTGGAATCGTAATTTAATTTAAAAAAAATTTACATAATTATAATTTTAAAAAATAGTTTAAATTTATAAATATCTATAGGAATTAGTTTAAAATCTCAAGTATTTGTAACTCATTTCCACCCCCATCGAAAACTCACAAAGCATTCCCTATAACCCGAAAAACCTTTAGTGACTAGAATTCAACTCGTATTAAATAGGAAGCTTCACGCAAATAAGTACCATGTCCATAATCTCAAATTGAACAAGAAATAAATGAGTACTCAACATTATGAAAATAAATCATAACCCCAATAAACACCACATATTTGATAGTCTTCTTCACCCCACCTTCAAAGCAAAAACGAAAAACTCGTCCATCCATTTTGTTTTGTAAACTATTGGGTGGTTTTTTTAGTATGATTTTTTTATTTGTATCCATATATGGAGTTACTTACATTGAGTTATTTACAAAAAATCATTTACTGTGCCTTATTTCATGCAGATGCATCTCTACAGCGTGGTTCTTCGGTTCGCCGAAGGCAGAGCACCAGCGGATCTGCGGCCATTCCTCGCCCCGAAAATCGATAGAGGACTCGTAAGTATATAATTATGCATGATGTACTCTTTGTCGTTAGTTAATCAAATTAAATTGTTTCACATGTGTATATTTAACCATCAACTTGTATGTCTCTATTTTCACAGGTTCTCCTAGGCGTTCTATGCCGACACAGGCTCTTGCTAGGGAGATGAGCGGCAACCTCTCTGGCAGTCGCTTTGTGCATGTGAGTGATGAGGATCATGATACTGTTGGTGTCGGTGGGGAGGTTCCCCACGAGACAGTTACATTAACCGCTTATATATATTTCTTTCAGTTATTAGTACCTTTAATTTATATTAATTTCAAACTCACCTACAATCGATGTATGTATTTTGACTGACATTTATGTTTTCATATAATTTTCAGGTGCTGCACAACAGGGCGTCGACCCTCTCGAGGAAGCACCATGGAAGGATGAAATCACACGTATCACGCTGCAAGACATTACCAGTTAGCGTGAGTGTTTGCAGGAAAACATACTCTACATTCCAGAGAACTCTCCTGCATCACGTTCGATGAAGATGATGTTAGAGGTCGTAGGAAATCTACTGAAGGTCTACAGGTCCATCGGACCATTGAGTTCTCTTTGGGCCTCTGCATGTCAGAGAATAAGGGACACTGTGAAGGGTCCTGATAACTAGGCCACAGTGAGAGATGAAACAACTGGACATGATGTGAAGGGAGCATTATTTGATATCCCTCCTGACCACGCCTCTGGTCAACTGCTTAGACTCAAGGAGTTTAAGCTAGAGGCTACAACGCCTTATGTATATGACAGGTTCATTGGAGCGTGGGGCATGTTTCCCCACCATGACCAGGTCCCACTATACTTTGCAAAATATATATATGCATAGTTTGTCATGGATATGCATCCAGATTACACTAGCACACCATCGAGCTTCAATGGTGCTGGTGGGGGACGCAGTCATGCGCGTCCTAGGGCTAGGAGAGACCTTGGAGCTCAGCTAGAGCCAAAGCCCTTGGTAGGTTGCCCTTCCAGGACCATGCTTAGGACAGATGATGTAGGTGAGTCATCTCAGCTAGCGACTGAGGAGCGTAGTACATTGGCAGAGGCGACATGCATGACAATGAATGGTACCATGATGACTCTGCAGGCAGAGAGATGCAGAGCACCCACTGCACCTGCAAAGCTTGAGTTATAGTGGCTGGTCGATGATGTTCTCAATATTCTTGATCACGACTCAATGTTGCAGTATGCTATCGTGGCCCACAATGCATATTTTAGACTGCATGATAGATGCAGACCTCAACCGATGGGATAGGTATATCTTTATTGTCATCACTTGATTGTCGTCATTTGATTGCCATGATTGTCAGCTATATATTTTTTTAACTAATACTTTGCTTTGTGTTAGACCTCCATGTAGGAGTCTGATTTCATGGAGGTCCTGTTTGGCAATGATGCATCTGTTCGAGGTCCTACTGCAATTTCGTCCACCCACGTCGATGAAGTATTTGTTAACTGTCATCCTAAATTTGAATTTCTAAATTCAAGTCAATTGTTGAACACGCAATATTTTGGTTTGTTCCAACTTTCCTCATTTATCTTGTTCATATTGTACAGGATAGAGGCAAGGGCATTGCACATGATTCTACACAGCCTCGCTCGAGTCCTATTTATGACACGCCAATCGATGAGGTACTAGTTATTTATGTTTGAATTGTTTGCATATTTATGTTCAGATTATAATTTACATGTTCAAATTGTAATTCTCAAGTTTAAATTGTAATTCATTAATATAACTATTTTCATGTCATGGAAACAGATACAGACACAGGCAGTTGCAGATGAGGGTGTTGAAGCCACCATGATGTTTATGGATGAGTGGGCTATCGCTCATCGACCGGGTCCTGATGAAGGCTTGTCTCGGCCGATATCCAGCCTCCCAAACCTGACACTAAACTCGAGCGAGGTGAGTTCATAGATCTGTGTTTCATATATATATTTAATTTTTTCTCACATTCTACATGTAATTTAAATATGTGGTATGTAACTGACTTGCAGAGTTCACAGTTTTAACTTCTGCAGTTCTCAGACCTAGGCAATTTTCTTTTTGATGTGCATGAGCGAGACCAGGGGCATAGTGCAGCTAGTGGTAATGTCCATGATGGTCGATCTCTTGATCAATGGCATAGGAGTGATTTGTAGACTGTTATTTGTGGACGTTATTATTTTGGACTATTATTTTGTAGACTGTTATTTGTGGACTATATATATATAGGGAATTTTTTTGAACATGATGGTCCGTTAAATATTTTAATTATTTGCAGTTATAGTTTAAAGTTATTTATGTTTTACAATCTTAATGTTATTTTTAACAATCATTAATGTTTTACAATCTTACAAAATTGTACAATTTTTCAATTTAATAAATTACAAGTTTACAAAATTTACAATGTTTACAAGTTTATATGTTTGCAAAATTGTCAATTGAATGCAACTTACAATTTTTAACATAACTTACAATTATAATGTTACAAAATTTACAACTTTACATTGTAAGATCTACTAGGTGCAAATTACAACTACAATGTAAAATATGATTTCATATTTCAGAAGAAATTTTGATTTGCTACATTTCAAAAGCATATCAACTATGTCAATGTATCAACTTATATGGCATGGAATATAACTTTCATTCATCCGGCCAATGGGTTATAGGAATGCACGTCTCCATAATATGATCATGATCAACTACTGACATCTTCCATCTCTTTGGTTCACCCCTCTTCACCTTGGTTTCAATGAGATGTATCCGAGCTGCCACCACCAAATGACTGTACTGACAAGATATATATTCAGGCATGAAATATCTGTAAATAATATAGTCACCTTGTCTTCTCACTTTTTGAAAAAAGTGGCCCATCACAACTAGGTCACCAACTTGGTACGTGAACTATCCATCGACATAGGGTCACACCAACCTGCTTTTTATTTGTGTACACCGCATCAAAAAGTATGCCACATGCTCGTTATTTCCCGGTGGTGCAATTACAACACATACATCACCTACATCAAGATTTTCAAATATTAAATAAATCTTAAATATATATATGTATGTGTACAATACTAGAGGTTTAAACATTCAATCAACTATCATGTACCTTGCTTAACCAAATCAGAAACTTGATCATGATCTAGTGAAACCACTGCCTTGTCAGTGTGCATCTCTTGCCACGTCGAAATTGGATGTGGACCCTTTGGATTAAGAGGGACATATTTCCATTATTTGACATATGCATCGTTCACGCAATGATCAACCCCCAGTTCATTGGCGTCAATGCAGAACTCAAATAAACATGCATACTTCCTCATTTCAATGGAAAATATGTCTCCCATGTCTTTACTACAAGCTAAATGTAGTTATCTCGTACTAGGTATGGTCTTGCAATACCATGACATGGATCTATTCACGTCTCCAAGGGAAACATCCCCAAAAAAACAACGTCGAATAAAAAACATCTGATTTATATATATAATAATACAAACACATTTATTAAATTTCAATTAATTTGTTGTTCCTACCTGCGCACCGGCCTTGCTTGTTCATAAACTTGGTGACCCAAATTTTGTGTGTACCAATCAACTAGTTCTATTGAGCACTTGAGTCGAGATGCAGTATGACTCATTTGGTACCTCTGAAGTGCTCGTTTCACGCATGCACCTTTGCCATCATCTTGACCCTTTTCGTGCCCCATTTCAAAAAATCTCTAGGTGTGTCGAATACCTATCTCTTTGTGAAGACGACTCAACCAATAAAATGAGCATGCTGATTTGAACTGGCATGCACACCCATCTGACCAAATCCAGTGTTCTGTAAATGACACCCCATTATTTTTGAATGAATCATAAATCATCCCAAAGTAGTGTTGAACAAACAACGTGTCATGCTCATGATCATCACTTACATAAAAATGGTATTCCTTGATCATTGTGTGACTAAGGAGTGCTATCCCTACCATCAATGCTCGCTTGAGCATGTCTATACAATACATGTACGAAGATGGACATCTGGTCAGAGTGATAATACTCACTTTGTATCTCTCTCTGAGGAGAAAATGTGTAATTCTCAGCAAAGTCTACCACCGATAGGATTGTGCCTGGCTCAAAAACCTCACTAGAATGCTTAAATTCTAAAGCTTGCCACCTAGACCTATGGGAGTGTTTAATGTATTTGTAAATCTGACTTTGAAACTTGTACATGAAGTCTAAAATATGAATGTCATCCTCGATCAAGTCAATCCTCTTAGATGGAACATGTGAAGAAGATGATGGATTCATGGAGACATACTCATATCTCTTCCACTTAACTGTGATATCTGACGATCCAGGGTGTGTTGGATCGATAGGAAACTTCCTATGGAATAATGCCAAATCACCACATTCATGGAATTTTCTCCCACCTACACACCTTTTAATGAAAAACACATTTTTAGGATTCCTATTGGATAGTATCATAGAAATAAAATCCCGCACTATATGAGGAGCTAGTTCAACATCCCAATGTTTTTTGCAAAAATCCACAAATGTGTCATAGTATACCTGGAATTCAATGTGGTATCGACAACAAAAAGTGTCTCGAATTGTATTTAGCCTAATATACCATGGTTTCAACTTACTGAACATGGTAAATGAGAACTGGACACCAGGATTTGATTCTTTGAATTCCTCGAACAAAGCAACTCTTGTCATATCCATAACATGCTTGCAATGCTCCTTATAAATGCCTCTTCCAGAACGTTGTCGCAGGACATGTTTTTGATCTGGTATAGCACGAGAATGGTTGTCCCAATACTCTATCACCTTCGCTTTGATGCCCTCTTCCATCCTGTCTTTATATGCTTCTTTGCATATAAGAGCCCAACAAGCAGCTTCATCATTTTCATCTATCTTTACCCTAAATTTAGTGTATTTGTGTAGTGTTTTTCTTGAAACGTGGAGCATCTTTGACATTGTTGTGACCATTCGATTTATTGAGGTGCTTCATGCCATAATAGCAGTTGTAATTTCCCTACGTGCAATGCTGATATCATTTTTTCTTGACTTTCCAAATGCAGATAGTGCAGTTGTTACATTTTTTGTTACATTCTCACATGCATTATTATTTTTAACATCCTTAAAACCCAACAATTTTGTGGCATGTTTCAATTTTTTGTTTTTTATCAATCCATGTAGGATTTGAGCTTGTGTAATCACTAATTGTTGTTCAAAGTACAACTTGTTTATGTTACTAACATGCTCTCTGATTATCCGATCAGGGGTCGGGTTCCCGAACTCTTCTTGAGTGGCATCATCCAACCCTCTTAAACAATTAGCATCCATTCCAACGTCATTGAAGCTCCCAAATACTCTTGAGAAATCAGAGGGTGCACGATCCTATGATGACTGGCCAGGATCTAGTAATAAATAAATAAAAACTAAAAAATAAATACAAGCTCTTGGAATAAATACAAATAAATGCAAACTCAAGAATAACATTTTATCTTACTTATCATATTGTAGTAACTGGAGATGAATATGGACCCCGGTTTAAATCAACTTCCTAATGGTTCAAAGGTAGTCACTCAGCAACCAAGGCTATCTCAGGTTTGAGTATTGGGGCAGTACCCCTCACTTCACGGAGTAGGTAAAACTGCTAACCGCTTGGCCATAAATGACAACTCTTTGGTTTTCCTCACAGGTGGGAATCTAGTCAATCTGGTAGGGGTCGTTTCCCTTTTCGCTTAGTAGGTCCTCTCAATCGCCAACTACTTCGGGGTCAATCGCCAACTACTTCGGGGTTCCTATGGTACTCCTGATAATGAGTTTTAGGGTAAAGCCCAAGTACTTCCCATAGTTATTGCGGATGAGACTTACGTCCCAAACCAGATGTTATTAAGTAAATTATGTTACTCTACCTTACCTTAAGTAAATTGTAACGTGATTGTAATTGTATTGAGGCCTGGAAATTTGCAGGAAACAACAGTAAGGGATTCTCCCCAGTCAACGTTCCCAACTAGCCCATGACTATTTGGTATGGGGAATCCATCCAGTTTGCGGTTCGGCTACCGTAGGTCAAGTAACAAAAACAAAGGGTTTTACTAGTTGCAACCCGGTCCACCGTGTATAATTTTGTATTTTTGACTTTAAGGATGATATGCAAGTGCCTATTTAAGATGCAAATTGATAAAGAATATGAGGAGCGGTCACAATGTGATGCGCAGATTCTTACCTCTCCTCTTAGACTCTCTCGCATCTAAATCACACACAACTGAGAACAATATTAACTAAGTTGTCCCTAGGGAGCAAGATTATCAATTAATGAGTAATGTATTACTGCTTATGTGTTAAGATAAATCACAGATAGCTGTTCTTAGAATCAAAACACATAAACATGATTAAAGATATACACAACAAGATAGCTCGTTTTCTATTAGAACATTCATTATTCATAGTGGAACTTATCACAAAATAAACCAGAGAACATTCAAATAAGAACATAGGTTCAGAAATTTAGAATGATCTCATAGTTAATGAACGCAGCTGAAAATGAAATAGTTCCCCTTCAACATTGTTCATTTCATCACATTTGAACATTCCACACAACACTTTCTCCAACAGGAAAAATTGTAATTTTATTATTGCAAAACGAAATAGTTCCTCTTACAACAAGTAGTTCACAAGTCTCACTAGGAAAAAGTTCCCCTTCTATCTAATTCTTCTATATTTATACAAAAGCAAAACTGTTGGGGTTCCCACAAATGACTCTTGGGCTTCCCCAACGCTTCACCTCCCACAATTTTCTCACATTAAGTGCTTATATAATTTACAATATATTGCAATAAAACAAACTAGTAAGCACTTAGGTGGAGGGCCCTGCTTGATTGTTCAAGAACTTCTTCCATGCTAAAGCTTCCGAGGCATTGTTTTTGAACTTAGAAGGTTCTAGAAAATGAATATTTATTTCAAATTTAGCAGCCTGATTTCTTATTGCTTCGATCCTGGCTGAGCTCAGGTGTAGTTGATCCTCTAGCAACTATACACTGACCGCTGAATGAGCTACCTCATTTCTCAGGATCTGCTCGTCTAGGGCCTTGATGTGCTGAATTCTTTGTTCATCTTCCTGATATCTACTTTGTAACATCTCTAAAAATAGGTTGTGGTCTAGAAATGTGTCCATTCTCTGCTCAGCAGCAACTTGGCAACGATTGTACGTGATCAAAAGTCTCCTACAGAACTCTATACAAGCTCTCTTTGTCTTCTTTACAGCCTTCTTAAATTCTTCAGCTGTGTTTATGGAAAACTCCAATAAGTCATAGTCTTGCCTCAGGCCTTATTGATCTTTTACTAGCAGGTCTGCAGGGATCTCCTCATTAGCCTCTAATCTTGTTATTCTTCCCGTCAGGACTTCTAAAATGTCCTGCGATCTGTCCACAAAATATGAAGAAGTTTCCAAAATTTCTTCTAGTCTATTGTCTACCTGCAAAACCTTGCACCTCTCTTCTTCTATGGATACTTGCAGCTTGTGCATCTTGCTTTTTTGTGCTAAAACATGCTCCTTGAAAGGCTAAATGTTGGCTTGCTGTTCCCTGGCTTCTTCTAAAGTTGCTGCTAATGAAGTAACTTGTTCTTTAAGCTCTGCTGTTTGCACCTGAGATTGCCTCTTTGACTCCTCCAAGGTAGCTTTTTGTAACTCCAGCTCCCCTATCTTACTTAGTAGCTGATCCTTTTCTGTATGAAGACGTTCACATATCGTTTTCAACCCATCCTTTTTTGTCCTTAGCCCCTGACATTCATGCTGTAATTTTTCTAGACTTTCCTGGGAAACATCCATAGATCTCTTCTGTACTTGGAGGAACTGGAGTTCTACTTTGAAGACTTTATTTCATGTTGCATGTCTTCAAAATTCCTTTTCAATTTATTACTTTCCTCTCTCTCTCTCCCTTCGTAGCGTATCCTTTAGTTTGGCAGCAGATTTCCTTGACTGTTCAAGGTTAGTCATTATCCGATCCACATTGTCCTCAGAAGCATGGATCAATGCTGCTACAACTCAAATGGCGAGTCTTGGGTCCTTTTCGGTTCCATGCACCATGATTGTATCATTTATCATTTTCCCTGCCTGCCCCCCAGTCTCAACTTTCCTCTTGATCCTCTTCACAATCCTTTTCATTTCCTTGTCGCAAAAATAGTGTTGAAGTCTGGAACCTCTCCCCCTTTCTTTTGTTCGAAAGGGATCAGTCTTAGGCCAAAAACAACAACCTGTCCTAATGTGCTGCTAGCAGCTGCCTCAGGATCTTGAAAATCAGGATTATCCAGATCCTGAACCTGAATGTCTACAGGATCAGAAGCTTATTGCTCTGTCATGGACCCTATCAGTTTTAATCTTTCTTCTTCCTGCTTCCTGAGTTCCTCATCCATTTTCTTTCTCCTTTCTTCTTCTTCACTCCTGGCAGCTTCTTCTGCACTTCTAGCTGCTTCTTGTTCAACTTTCCTCTTTTCTTCCTCCTCACTACTAAGCCAACTTTTGGCCTCCTGTGCTAGTCTCCTAGCATCTTCATCTTTTTTTCCTAGCCTCCTCCTCCTCTGATTTCTTCTACTCATCTTGTCCTTTCCCACCTTTAGTAGTGATTTTCTTTTTGAATCTTTCTTTTAATGCAGTTATGTTTTCTGCATTTCAGAAAATTGATTCATCTTTATCCCAATGGCTTGTATACTCAAAATGTACATTTGCTTCCCTGCAGTGTTTTGCCACTTTATTCCAGGAATCATTCCTATGAAAGTTTATTTCCCCAAAATGAAATTTCTCCAATTCTTCTACAAATTCATCAGCTTTCTTAACTCTTGAGAACTTATAACTTCCCAACCTGAACAGAAAGGGAGGATAAGTTGCCTTCTTATGTTCAAATAAAAAACTCCCTATGCCATCCAAGAAGACCTGCCTGACTGCCTCCTTATGTACCACATAATCAATGGCATATTTTGGAAGCAGTGAAGGTGCTCTAGAGCAGCCATACATTCTAATATATAGTCCATCCTCCATTATGTAGTAATCAACATATTCTTCAATGACCTGCAATGCTTCTTCCGAAACGCAATTGCATTCTTTTAAGAAAATCAGTGTATATAACGGCATAATGAAGTGTTCACACACTTCTCTATAGTGATTGTAGTACTTATGTGCCCACAGTGGCTTGTAGGCTGAGTATAATGGTGTTCTATCTCGGTCCCAAATACACCTTAGGCTTGGGAATGGCTGGTTGCACAGTATGGAGCTCATGTAAAACTACGATTTTTTCTGGGACACCCTCCCAAGGCTGAAGCAATGCAAGCCGAGAGATTGTTTGATACAATGTTCACCCAGTTGAACACAGTCCCTTGGGCTGCAACATAGAAGATGATAGGAACCCACCCCAACTTAAAACTTTTACCGTGGGATCTCCCGAAGATCTTGTTCAGCATCAAGGCAATGAACCTATAAGAGGTCCTTAAGGTGGCTGTGTTGTATTCCCTTGATGGTCTAGTTCTGAAACTCTTTCCAAGTACCAACATTCTTTTCAATGTCTCAACTAGGTCAAGATTAATTTTCTTTAGCCAATCTTCAGTCAAGTAAACCTGGGCTTCCGGTAAGTGGTAGGCTAGTGATACATAACTAGGGCTATAAGCAGCATAACCCTGTTTGTCAATGTTGGCCAAAATCATGGTAGTTACATCTGCCCTGGGCAGAATCCATCCAATTACCTCTAAGCACGGGAAAATATCAGGTTTGGTAGCAATCCTCATCAAAGCAAATCTTTCAATATTAGCATATATAGTCTCTTCCTCAAAACCAGTGTTAGGTACTTCATGATGTGTTATCAGTCTATAGATTCCCCCCCACTTATATTTAGGTTCCAGACCTATGATGCATTTGGTGTCTTCGTAAGTATTTTCAACCTTTGTGACAACTTCAACATTGGGTTCCTCTTCCATTATAGTGGCTTTCTTTTTCTTCCTTTTAGACATCTCGTATTCATAAAGATTTCCCTGTCATACACACAAATATTTTAGGTCCTATTGAGCCATTCAACTAATATTCAAAGAATGAAAAACAAACTATATGAGCATTTACCTTGGTCATGCTAGTCATGATTGAATCTATGTAAAATACAGAAACAAGACTTAACTACCGAGTATTTCTGCACAAGATAAGTCTGTAAAACGATATCCTGCCCACGACTAAAAATGAGCATGATCAATCAACAACATTATGGATTCACTAACCATGAAGAAAAATTTCTTCCGGTCAAAGAAAGAAATCTCAAAACTACACCCTCGGCGCTGTGATTCCCTAAGTAAATCATCCTACTTCCAATCTCGTCCTAAACGAGGTGCAACCTCAAAAACCGCTACCCTAGTCCCACACAGGTGAGCGACCCAAAAGGCTGGAAAACCAAAACCTTCTATACTTCATAATAAAACAAGAAAAATGCCTTCCTCTTGCAAGGGAATAGGAAAACCACCCCTCCCCTCGGATGACCATATACAAACCGAAGAGAACTGGTGCAGACAGTGTAACGCTTGTATGCACTAGTTTCCCAAACAACCGTGTGAGGTTCGCAAAATCATAACGACACCGAAATTAATCATTAAGAAAACAAACCCCCCTCAGACGACCATACTGTCGAGATAAATAGATATATGCTAAGACCGTAAACCTAGGTGTTCATTAACCGCAGAGGTGGGAACTAACCAAGGACGACAAACCTAGTTCGAAATTCAAAATAAAGGGTAGAATCAAGAAGAATGGCCTACCTGGCAAGAAGCTGTGCAGCTGACGAGAAGAATCCACAAACCTGCACTACGACGCCACCTAGGAACGAACTACCGACAGCGAGTACAATGTCCCGTTCGAAACGACCATGACAGTGTAGGCACGAGTTCACAGATAAAATAATAGAAAATAAACCCCAAAACCCCCAATATATACATCTTGGTAAAACAAACATTCGGCGGGAAAAACATGACCATTGGGCGACAAAAAGACTAAGGGATTGGAGATCAAAACAGCTGCATCTCCGCAATGATGGAAGATGAAACAACTACGAGTTCCGCAGTACCAAACAAAGCATTTGTGAGAGAAAAAGAAAATAACTCCGCGTCGGAGCTCGACTAGACTAAAACATCGGACCAATAGTTGTTTGAAGCGCTGCAATGGCGGAAGTTAAAAGACTATGGTCCTGCGAATCAGAACTAGTGGGAATCGGAAAAGATTAGCACAACCATCAAGGGGCTCGTAATAAGTCATCTGCAACGGTGGAAGCTGTAGAGACAAAAGGCTCCGAATGTTTTCCAATAAGGATGTCGATAATAAGCTAAAGGCAAGTGCATCGGAGGCAAGTACGCTTTGGATCGGATTACCATTCAACTGCATCTTCCGCAATGGCAGATGCACAGTTAACTCCGGTTCTGATTCATAGCCTCAACATCTTCTGACCGCGAGGTAAGGACTCAATGTAATTCGTAAAAACAACATCGACATAAAATATTCCTTTAACAATCATTAGTAAAATCAGGCGAACCCAAACAGGTTGAGCAAAACAAAATTAAAAGGAGGGTCTCGAAATTTTTAGAATTTTGGGAAACCGTTGCAGCTGCAACAATTGGCGACTACCTGGTGAACCCCATATTTATGAATAAACTCTTTTCTCAGTAGAAGACTGTTTAGTCATTAAACTCGTAGGTTGGATTCTTCTAGATGCTTGTATTCCTATAATGGCAAACACATGCATTTAAATCATTGATGATAGTCCATTTTCTGGAAATTGGAACAACCAAACTCTCAAAGTCTGGATAACTCTTATGAGTCTTAGTAGATGAGTTTTATTTTACCTTTATCTTTGGGTAGTTTCCAGCTTGGACACCACAGGATCGTAACATATGGTAAACAGAAAAATTCATTTGTTCCTCATTCCCATGCCATTTGCACTTTTGTGCCTTTTGAACTTTTTGTTCTTTTGAGTCCTCCATATGCCTTTCTTTCTGAATTTTATTCAGGATCTTCTGTCCATAGTGTCCTTTTGTGTGAGAGATGTATTTACTTTTCAGCTCACGGATGGAGAAGAACTTTTGGCAATTCTGTATTCATGTTTTGATACTTTGCTTTGATATGTATTGCTTCTTTTAGGAGTTTGACTCTTAATAGCCTCTAGGCTTTTAAAATCTTGGCATGGGATCATTTATATATAATAAACTGTTTACCTTGCTTCGTTTCCGTGGGTCCTTTGCTATCACCCCCTAGGAAATTTTAGATGTGAAATGGATGGAGCCTCGAAATAGTATTCCAGACCTTTTGATTCTGAGTTATTTTCATGGGTTAAGTGAGATTTCAATGAGTGCATAGCCATTTAGGAAAACTACTTACTAGAAGAAATTCTATCAGTTCAACCAAGAATACACGGTCTTATCGCAAAGATTTCAGTTAATCAAGAACCCTGATCCTTTCCATGCAACCAAAATCTTGGCTCTTTTATTCAAAAACAAACCAAAAGCAACTAGAAACAATAGTGGCAAATCAAAGTGAAAAACTGCATCAAATTATTTATGTACAAGGTTATCAAAAGAAAAAACCAAAAGTAAAATTTGAGAACTAAACCACTACCTGATCAGTTCTCTGCCCACCCCTATAGATCTATCAACTTATAATTCAAGGGGTTAGGCTCGATTGCAGATGTGGAATACCTAACCATTATCTAATTCTGCTATTTTTGAAACAAAACTTACATCTACCAATTTACAATCAATCCTATCAGCCCGTGAACATTGAAGGAGATCGGGCCGAGTGTCTGTTATATTGATGGCTTCTTTTGATGCAAGATGTCTTAGTTCAAACTCAATTAGATAATTCCCCAATGCAGAATTTGCTGATTCAGTTCCTTCTTCCAACTTAGTGATAGTGTGTTTCATGTAAGGCTCCCTTAAAATTTTGATATGATTTTAGACTCCTTTATGAGGCAACCATAAATGTGACCAATCTGAAGCAAAATACCCCTTTAACCTAGCAGACTAGTCTCGGTTCAAAATAAATCCATAACCATCAGGTATGTCTACCACCACAATATCAATATATTGACATATCTTTTCATTTGCAGATAAACGAATGAGCCCATTCTCCATTTCCCCAAATGCTTTGACATTAGTTCTGTCTAATTGAGTAACTTCCCAAGCAGTAGGTTTTGGCTGCCCATTAATTTTTTTGCATACTGCGAGTGGCATAACATTCACTGATGATCCAGAATCTACCAAACAATTATGCACCTTATGGTTCAAAATTTCCAAAGTCAAAAGGAAAGGTGGGGTTTTAAACCTAGTTTTCCCTTCTCCAATTGCTTCGACATCTTCCTCCATAGGTTGGTTTTCTATGGGTAATTCTTCCTCTGGATTTTTAGGATTTTTAATATTTTCCTTGTCATTACCTACTTGGTCCTCCATAGGTTTAACAGGCATGTCAGTTTGCTTCAGATCTTGGATGATAATGGTAATTTTAGGTACTTCGCCATCAACATTATTCTTTGGTTGTTTCCTGACATTCTCTTGCAACTTCTTAATCTTTGAGAGCATTGAATTGTCTTTATTCACCAAATCCAGGCCTTTTGTTGTCATTTTAATTTCTGGCATACCCTCAGGTTTTAGAATACTTCTTTCTGTATCAAAAAGCGAGACACAGTCCCATAAAAACATGGTATCATTCTCTTGTTTTTCTGTGGTCTTACTACCCTTTTCCTCTTCATCACTATCCTTAGTTGATTTAGGATGCAACAAATAATTCATCACCAATGTCATTGAATCTATCCATTGAGGAAAATTCTTTTCGGAATGGGGTTGTTGGTGGAAAGTGCAAAAATTATTCATCCCCACCTCCATTAAATTCATTGATGCTGAACCGTATGGAGGAGGTTTGGATTGGTTGTTATCCTCTCTTTTCTTGTAATACAACTTATATGCTTTCTGAGCTTCTTTTTCTTTCTCCAAATCTATTATTCTGTTGGAAAGATTTTGCATCATTTTTAACATCCCCTCAAAATCATGTGCTTGCTCCTCTTTAGGTTTAGGCAGCAATAAGGATTTCTTCACGGAAGGTTTTTCTCTAGACTGCTCAGGATAATCTTCTATACTTTCCTTTTCAGCCTCTACTCTTTCAGCTTCTTCATAAGTCTCTGATAACGTAGGATTAACTTGATATTTTGCGAACATGGCCAGATCAGGACCTAAAGTCGAGGTATAATACTCAATCAGAACCTTGTTAGAGGGTTTATCAGTTGCAAAGAAGTTCTTAAGGTAAGCAGAAAATCTTTGAGTAAAATTGTGTACCTTTTCTTTTCTTTCTTTTTATAAAGAGCCTAAACCTTTCATTAGTGCTGCATGCATCTTTTGGGCTGCATACTTACTTCTAAAAATCCTTTCAAAGGTATCCCAGTCCGGGATAGAGTTTGCAGGAAAACCAAAATACCATGATGCTGCTGCTCCTTTAAGGGTATGCGGAAAAAGTCTACAAACTACATACTCATGTTCCCCAGCCCTTAATCCTTCTATTGCCAAATATAAACTCTGTAAATGGTCATCTACTAAAATCTTCTCATTTGGATCAAACTTGGGCAACATCTTCTCAAAATCTTGAGGTAAGTCATGTAACGGAGGTGTTAAGTTCTGGGGCGATCGGGATTTCCAAGAAGGTGGTGGATTTGGTGGCTTAAGTGGTTGATTTGCATTTACACCTGCCATGAGTCTAGGTGGAGAGTGAGGAGGCGAGGGAACAAAAGTACGCACAGGAGAACAGTAAGGTGTGTTTGGGCCTACTTGATTCAAAGTCTGAACAACTTCTTGTAATGCTACTTCTACCAAATCTTCCAAATCTCCAACCAACACTGAATCTTCCAAGATGGGACAATATTTCTTCTTGTATTCTCTTCGGGGTAAATCAGGGATTGTGGGTAATCCTCCAATACTCTTTACATATGCTCAGGTGTGTCTCCTCAGATTATTAACAACTTCATTGTCTACAAAATACAAATTTTCTCTATTCTCTTCGGTATTTGGATCAGGAAATAAACTGCTTTCAAAACTATCACTGGTGGAGTAATTTCGAGGAAATGGATTTCCTCAGCCAACCATGCACTGGTGGCCCTCCTTCTAGCACCAGAAACTATTGAGGCCTGGAAATTCGCAGGCAACATTAGCAAGGGTGTAGCTAGGGTTTTCACCCTAGCTTGTGCTGATGAGCACCTACTAAGGAATCTGGAATCCTTAGTAGCAGTTCGATTAAACTAAAAATAAACTGGAAAGTAAAACTAAGCTAAGACAGTAAAAGTAAATGACGGGAAGTAATGATGACAAGAAGATGTAAAAAATGTTTGTATTTGTATTACCTCCAATGTGGAGGTTGGTGGAGTCCGTTGCGCTGGTCCGATGTCGGTGGCTCCGAGCTCC
>LPNX010862789.1:7307-28821 GCA_001517045.1 Pseudotsuga menziesii | reverse complement strand
GAGAGACTCCTTGTATCTCATCAACTGATGAACTAGGATAATTATCTGAATGCTTCTTTCTACTATCAAACTCTGATCTACAAACATAATCTGAAATGAAAACAGATCTATGCATACTCCTTTCCAAAGAGTACAAAAATTAAGACAATTTATTTCACACCCAATTCCTTGAATAGCTGCAAAATTGTGATGTGAATCACAGGTCAATCTTCCAATCTGATGTAGCACCTATATAGATCTGATATGAGGCTGATAATACTCTGATATATCAGAAACATTAGCATATGGAACAGAAAAGACAAAGGCTTCAGTGGCTCCATGAGGATATAGGGCTAGACTACGAAAATTATGAACAACTGGGGAAAACTGATAGGTGTAAAAATCTGAATGATGGATGGGCATAAGATCTAAATCATAAGTGTTTATAATAGATCCAAAAATGTTTAATATCAGTCCATATATGACTAAGGTGATGGATAACCAGCCACTGAAAGTTAAGAAAGACTTCAAATCATGTAAGATAAATATCACTGCATAAGGGACCAATGAGGAATCAACTAGTGAGCTTGGGATTTGTATAGTCTTTGGATTATTCAGAGGTATGGTAGATGGTATGGATGGTGGTATTATATGTGTATCAACCTGCAAATATGCTCCTAAATCAGAATCCAAAGGATCACATATAAGCATATCAATAGACTCATGGGAATACACTGGTAATGAATCCTCTGTATGAAAGGAGGAAAGAATGAGATGTTCATAATCTTCAAGAAGGCTCTGAGTATTGATGCCAAGAATAAAGGAGGATATGCTGAAGCACATGAGATCAAGTAAGTTAAGTGGTATGACACAAAGAAGGCTTGATGTGGCTAAGCAAACATCCTGGAAGTCACTGGGTTGTGCACCATCAATGAGAGAGGTATGCAAAAGGTGTGAAGAATCTGGCACATAGATCTCAGAATCTAAGATAGGATATTGAGAGAACAATGAATGGGTTATAGGATCATAATCAACATCAATATCATCAGCAGCTCCATATGTTACTTCTTTTTCATCATTAGTATCACAAGAAGAAAAATCACCTTCAAGAGACACAGAAAAAGATGGCTCTTCAATATTTGCGTCTTCATTGAAGGAGGAAGCATTCGAATGAAAGAGGGAAGCAGCAACATGAACTGTATGAGAAACTTATTCATCATGATCAAATTCATCAGAGAATGTACAGGCCAATAAATATTGAGAAAGAGAACAAGAGGAGATGCTAGGTTTGCTCCATGCTTCATCTTCAATTTCTTGCGAACCAAAAGCTTTGTCCAAAATTTTCCAAAGCTCAAATGGAAATTCAGCAGAATCTATGAGATGATATATATTTGGATACATTCCCAAACACATAACTCCATAAGCTCTATCACAATTATTTATCCAATCAATCTTATCTTCATAAGACTTAGGTTCACTCAATGCACCAATGGAGACATCAAAGAGACATTGCCTCTTCAAGTATGCACTCATCTTTGGATTCCAATCAGCATAGTTGAAAGGAGATAGTAGAGGAACTTTTGAATCCATATTGAATTTGTTGATATTCTCTAAGAGATACTCTTTGCAACCTGCAAAACAAACTAGGAGAAAATCTTGTAAGCTAGACAAGCTCTTCTTCAGAGAGGGATAGGAGACTGGAACCGCTCCTCAACTCTGTAGAACTTGAGCAAACTTGTAGCTCTGATACCATGTAGAAATAATAGATCAATGCTATGTGCAATGATGCTAATAAGAAGCACATAAAATAGATCATACTACTAAGAATTCTCACAAGCATACACAGGAAAAATAAAGAGAAGAAAAGAGATTGAATCACATGAATGAAGAGATGAATATTGGTGTGTATCCTTCCATTGAATAATTATGAATAATAGTGTACATAAATAGTACATCCCTCATAGGAAAGTAGAATTTTATGGAAACAACTCATAAAGCTCAAAAAGGCTGACTTACCAAAATATAGCAAACCCCCATAGGTGGATAAAGCACTTGCTAAATCTATCAAGGACCTCACGAGTTGGAAAAAGCATGAGTGAGTTGTCAAGGAGATGGAAATAGCATGATAATCCTAGAAAATGGAGAAAAATCAATGGAGGATGGGTTGGAAACAAAAGCTCCCAGTTTCCTAGTTTACTAGCTTTCATCTTATCCATAGAAAAAGCAAGAAAAAGCAGAAAAAGCAGAATCTGCTGTAAAGTCTTGTATACTAATTCTAGATCAACCCAGAATCAGAAATAAATCATTCCTAGGATATAGATGGCATGTATTGACTTTAAGGTGCAAGTGGATGCCAACTAATTAAGCTAGTGGGTGAATAATTAATCAAATAATGATTAATTATTTTATCCTAAGTTATGAGTGGGTTTAATATATTCCAACAGCTAGGAGGACAGCCACTGATCTTGGGAAGGCCCTGGTTAGCTACAATTGATGCTTGCATAAACTGTCAGTATGGGTCTATTACCATATCAGATGGGACCAAAACAAAGAACCTTACCCTCTATCCGCCAGCTCGACAGAGTCTAGAAGCTGAAACTCCATTATGGATGGAGCTAGAGGAAGAAGAGGGAGTTCAGCCACTATTAATGATAAGGAAGGCCTTGACTTTTAAGGATGAAATAGAGGACCATGCCATCAATAATTTCATCAGTGAACCTGCTTTTGTCAACAAACAAATTTATCAAATCCTAAATAGTACTCTAGGTGAAGAAGAACAAGAAAATCTCACAGAGGAGACATTAATCAGTGACACTCACATAGTTCCAGTGTTGAAAAGTTCAAAAAGTGTTCCAGTCAAGATAGAGCCAGGAAAAACATTGAATATCAATCCCATTCTTACTCTGGATGAACAAGAACGCCTAATCACTCTTTTAAAAAAATATAAAGGGGAATTTGCCTGGGAGTACACAGACATGAAGGGTATCCCTTCTAATCTATGCACCCACCACATTTATATCAAAAGTGACTCCTGGCCTGTGTGCCAACCACAACAAAAGATGAACCCAAATCTTAGGGACATAATGAAGGAAGAGATACAAAAATTCTTGGAAGCAGGGTTTATATACCCAATCTCAGACAGGGAATGGGTTTCTCCACTCGTGATAGTACCCAAGAAGAATGGAAAATGGAGAGTCTATGTGGATTACAGAGAGCTAAACAAGGAAACACAAGAAGATCACTTTCCTCTTCCTTTCATCAACCAGGTACTTGACACCCTGTCTGGGAATAATTTCTTCTCCTTTCTGTATGGGTTTAGTGGGTACAATCAAATCCAGATTTCTCCTAAAGACCAAGATAAAACCACCTTCACCTGTCCCTAGGGTACCTTTGCATACAGTGTGCTCCCCTTCGGCTTATGCAATGCACTAGCCACATTTCAGAGTGCTATGATTGGCATCTTTTTGGAAATGGTTAATGATAGTATGGATATTTTCATGGACGATTTTACCCCTTATTTTCATGGAAGAGGCATTGAAAAACTTGGAAAAGGTTTTAACACGCTCTGAGCAAACCCAACTATCTTTGAGCACCGAAAAGTGCCATATGATGATGAGCGAAGGTGTAGAGTTGGGGAATTTTATCTCTGCTAATGGTATCCAAGTAGATCCATCAAAAATTAGGGTGATTGGAAACATACCTACTCCTGGAACACAGAAAGATGTACATAGCTTTTTAGGGCATGCTAGGTATTATAGAAGATTTATAGATTTTTTTTTCCAAACTAGCTTCTCCTTTATTTACCTTATTGATGAAGGATGTACAATTTCCATGCTAGAAAATGTTCATTGAGCTTAAGAAGAGGCTGTCCACAACTCCTATCTTAAGGGGGACCAATTGGGCTCTGCCTTTCCACATTTCTTCAGATGCCTCTAACACTGCCATTGGAGCAGTATTAGGTCAGCAGGATGGTCAAGCACCATATGCAACTTATTACAACAGTAAGAAATTGGCCCCTATTGAACTCAATTATACTGTTACAGAGAAGGAATTTTTAGCCATTGTTTACTCCATTAAAAAATTTAGACACTACATCATTGGATATCCCACCTTTGTACACACTGACCACTCAACCATCAAGTATCTAATGAACAAACCAGTTACAAATGCTAAGATAACTAGATGGTTGTTACTATTACTGGAGTTCGATATTACTATTATTGACAGGCCTAGGAAATAAAATGTTTATGCTGATTATTTATCTCATTTTACTAACAGTGATGACAGCCTACCAGTTGAGGATTCTTTCCCAGAGGAGCACTTTTTTGCAGTTTCAGCTAATTCCCCTTGCTATGTAGATGTTTCTAACTACTTGGCTGTAGGTAAGCTTCCGGAACACTTGTCAAAAAGAGAGAAAAGGAAGATTATTCAACAAAGTGCGAGGTATTGTTGGGTAGATGGACATCTTTTCTACATAGGTCCTGATCTTGAGATCCAGATATGTGTAAGGGAGGATAAAATATTCCATATCTTGAAGGCCTGTCATGATGAGCCATGTGGGGGACATTTTGCAAACATGAGAACAGGTCATAAGGCGCTGAGAATGGGTTATTATTGGCCAATAGTTTTCAAGGATGCCAAGAAATATGTCCAGTCTTGTAACAACTGTCAAAGAATGGGCCAACCTAATAGATTGTATGAAATTCCTCTTCTACCACAGTTGGTGGTGGAACCTTTTAACAGATGGGCCTTAGATTTTGTTGGGCCTATCAATCCTCATTCAAAATAGAAAGTCTACATTTTAGTTTGCACCGACTACATGACAAAATGGGTAGAAGTTGTGGCTTTGGTGAAGGTGAATGACCATGCTGTAATAGATTTCTTGTATGGAGAAATATTTATTTGTTTTGGAATACCAAAGGAAGTAATCAAAGATGGAGGACCACAATTTGTGTCACACAAATTCAAAGCTTTGCTACAGAAGTACCATATTCAACATAAGATAACTTCACCTTACCATCCCCATTCCAATGGCTAGGTGGAAAGTACCAATAAAGTTATTAAAGCTATCCTCACCAAACAATTATGAGCCATCACAGTGACTGGGATAATAGACTTCCAGAAGCATTGTGGGCATATCATACCACGTGGTGCAATACTACAGGTTTCTCCCCTTATGACTTGGTGTATGGAAAAAGCGTTATCTTTCCCATTGAATTCGAAATCAAAACCTTGAAGATAACCATGGAGATAAAATTAGATGTAACTAAAGGGCAGAGGAATAGATTGAATCAATTGAATGAACTTGAGGGAAAACACATAGCTGCTGTGGACCAGACAACATTAATTCAGCAGCAGAGATCCAATTGGCACGATAGATTCATCAAGAAGTGAGTCTTCTATGAGGGGGACTGGGCACTATTATATGATTCAAGATTCAAAAGGGACTTTAAAGGTAAGCTATACACAAGATGGTTAGGTCCATATCTGGTAGATAGAGTATTCAACAATGGTACAGTATGCCTAGTCACCATTGATAAGAATCACGCACCATTATTCATCAACAGTCATAGGCTGCGACTGTATCATAAGCCAATTTCAAGGGATGCGTTTGTTTCATAGATTGCAACTGATTCAGGATACCAATTAGAGCAAGGGAAGGAATCTTTATCTACCCCTGTCAATCTTAGAAAGTCGCTGCAATTTCCACACAAAATTCTTGTACATAAATAAACTCATTCTTATTTTCTTTTTCATTTTTTCCCCTTTACACTTGATTGTTTTTTTAGAATCTATGCAGGAATTTATTTAAGGAGAAATGGTTATGACCGGGCCTGAGAACCATGATCACCTCTGTAATTTTCTGTTTTCTGGAAGAGCTCCTTACAGAAGAAAATTTTGAATGATGAACAGCTCGGCACAGCTGCAACTCTGCAAACCTTTCCTATTTTTCTGTTCTGCCACATCTACAACACTATAAAACCCTACCTATTTTTCCTATCCCGCAATTGAAACATCGTAAAACCTTTCCTACTTTCTCGTTCCATTGTAGCTGCAACACCATAAAACCTTGCCTATTTTTCCCGTTCCTCAACTGCAACACCATAAAACCTTACCTACTTTTCTGTCTCGTTGCAGCAGCAACACCGTAAAACCCTACCTATTTTCCCGTTTCACAGCTGCAAGACCTTAAAATATCGGCCATTTTTCTGTTACAGTAGCCGCGACTCCGTTAAAATTTTTCCTACTTTTGCTTTTTTTAGAGGCTGTGACTACACTAATTTGGCTGACTTTTCCTATGACATGTGGCTGCAAATCCTCCATATTTGTCCACAGTCGGGCTGCAACTCCCTCAAATTCATCCAGAATTTCTGCTGCCCATGATTTTGCTGATTCCGACTCACATGACAGCTTTAATTATTATTCCTTTAGGATCGACACGACAAATTTTGGTTCATCGGGAGAAGGATCATGGTAGCATGTGCACAATAATATTTAAATTTAAAGGCCGCATTGATACACTGTATTACTCCGAGAAGTTACGGTTCATCCCATAATTACTAAGGTACAGTTTGGGTTATTTACATGATCATGCATGTCCTGTGCTAAAATATCCATTGTCGGATCCTGCAATTTGCTAAGCTGATACTATAAGTTAGAAAGAAAGATAACATAGGTATCCCAGCCTGGCATGAACCTCCAAACACGTAGGCATTGCGAAAGAATGCTAAAGTTTTCGTTATCCTTGAAACCAAGCTCTTCCTACCTATGGGAGCCCGGTAACCTCAGGTACAATTGCCTCATAAACTTCTATCCACAAGCCCCTAACCTCTGAGTGGGTTTTTGTAAGGTTAAAAGAAAACTGCAGAGTAGTCTCATGATGAAAACCATTAAGACATTGGAAGAATAACCTCCAATGCCACCACAATACAACACTTTTTGGTGGCAGGTGAACAATTGCATCTATCAAGATGGGGAATAGAATTATAGTCATTTCCTCACCCATGGGAAAGTATATCACTTGCAAATGTAGGTACTAGACTATTTATTATTTTGAGTTTCCACTGCTATCTCATTTACGCCACAGAAATCTACTTAATGCTCCATTTTTTTGTATTTAAAGACCTGCATCACATGGAGGGATTTGTCAGATCAACTAAGAATCCATATTCTTCCCTTACCCATCATGGCCTCATGAAAATTTTAATCATAAGGGCCCTAGCTTAGAGAAATCAAACATGGGAACAATTGATCGGCTAGCCTGAAATAGCCCAGGGACCTATACATTTTCCTGAGATTCCCATCAGAGAGGTAGGGGAACCTACACTTTCGTTGAATGTTCAATTGGAGGAAGAGATGGAGGACTAGAGTCCCTCCAATTTAGTTGGGGGGGGGGGAGTTGAGACAGGATTAGAAGAAGAGGAAGAAACGACAGAAGATGTAGCAGAATTAAAACCTATAGAGGATATAGAGAATTTTGGAGCTCCAGCAACTAAAGATGAAGCTGGAGTAGCATTGGATTTTGTGATAGTTGAATCTGAAGCTGTGGGAGCTATGATTGCAAAAGAGAATATAGAGGTCCTCACCATCGAATCCTCTCCTAAATGGAGGGGAACTTTAATAAAATAAGAAACATAGATGGTAGAGGAAAGCGAGGATGGTGAAATATGAAATATTTCCTCTACATGTACTGTAGCGTTGGAAACCCTTATACCTCGAAGGAAGAGAAGAAGGTCAAGAGAAGAAACACAAGCATCTCAAATAGTGAGGAGAAGGAGAACGAGGTCAGTCATAGCAGCTGAAGCAACACGAGCAAAATGGGTAGATATTGAGGAAAACATTGAATTTCCCATTTTGAGACTGAGAACAAACAATGCTCCACAGGATCCCGTTGAAGAAGAACCTCAACTTGAGTGGAATTTGTATGAAAATGGGTTACTGAAGGAAGAAGTGCAATTTCTTCAGAAAGAATTAGAGAATTGGAAGGAAGTATGTAAGAAATAGGTAGAGAGAAGGTTGCACACACTAGTAGAAGCTGGAGACCAGTTAGAAGGATCATCTCTTGCTAAGGAGGATAAAGAAGTGGAGAAAGTAGTCTATCCTGGATGTGGGGAAATTTTTAGTAAATTAGGTTACACAGTCATAGTGCGTGCCTTTGAGACCCAAAATTCTGCACCAACAACTGAAGAAGAACAAGAAGCACTTGATGTAGAATTAAGGAAAGAAGATGAACCAGAAACAAGATCGATCCCTGATATAGAATTGGAAGAAGCTGAGAAATTACATCCTCAGCCATTAGAATTGATGGATCGACCTAATATAGGGAATATTGAAGCCAATCAGAGTGCTTCCACACAAGAACCAACACCTTCATAAATTTTTGTTGAATCTTCCATTAAAAAAGAATCAGTTAAACCAGAGATTGAGGTAATTCCTGATCCAAATTTAGAATTCTTGACTGTCACCCCAGAACCGTCTTAGGATGCAGAGCTAGTGGAGGAGTCCCATCAATAGGAAGATACTGAAGTCAATCAAGATGTTGTTACCCAAAAACTAACATCCCTAGAAATCCTTGTTGAAGCTCCATTTCAAATAAGAACAGATGAGCCTGAGGTGGACATAATCCTTGATGTGGAGCTGGGAGAAGATGAACAGATGCAGTCACAGTCATTAGGGGAAACTGAGGTATTTGGGGAACAATATTATCTTTCGGGAGATATGGAAGTAACTTAAGATCAATTCTAGCATCATCAAGAAATGGGGGGATAGGACGCTGATACACAAGAACCAGTAGTTTTGCATCTCCCTATCAAAGCCACGGCTGGAATACAAATAGCTGTAGTTGGGACTTAGGTAGATGCAAAAATTGAAATTCAGGAAGAATTTTTTACACAAGAACCAACTTCCTCACAATTGAATGCTAAAGCTGCTAAAGGAGAGTTTCAGGAAAAGGATGTTATCACATAAGAACCAACACCCTCAGAATTAATGGCAGAAGTACCTACATAGGATGAAGTTGTTGAAGGGGAGCTTCAAAAAGAATATGTTGTTACACAAGAACTAGCATCCTTAGGAGTGGTTGTAGAAGTACTTATGCAGGAAGAGATTGCTGAAACATTAATAGAATAAATAGATGTTACATTCCTAGTGCAGAATGTTCAATATGAAACATCGGATGGCAAGGTATGCACTCAATTTTCTCAGAACTTTGTTAATTTGGACTCTGATGATGAGGGAAATGCAGGAGATGAAAGAATCCAGGGGCTAATAAAATAGCTCTCATTGTTAAAAATGGAAGTGAAGAAATGGAAGAGGCAGGTGGACAAGTATCAAGAAGGAATGATTCCCCTTGCTGATCACGAGAAGACTATCAGAGAATTGAGGGGAAAATGGGTAGAAGAATTGATGTTCCATAAATTACGATGGAAAAAGATACAAAAATAATTGAAGGAGCTGAAAAGGTTCAAATCTATGTAGGTGGAGAAGGACCAGCTGTATACTCTTTCCCAAGAATTGTTAAGCACCAGAGTGCCATCTCCTTCTTATCCTGTGTTTTTGTTTGAACAATTTATTTGGTTTAAATTGAAAGCAGTAAAGGAAGAGAGACCTTCTGAAATGGAAACCTCAACCTAGTTTCTAGAAATGTTTATGGAAAGTAATTTCATTGAGCAAAATATGCTTTGTGAACTTTACCTACATGAAATGGCTTGTCCCTTGGACCACCATTCAAACCCTGCCCCTTACCTTGGAGATGTTCAGCTGAGGGATTTTTCCTCCTTCGTCAGCAATCATGTGCAGTGGAAACGATCTTTCTAGACCTACTCTCATAATGAGGAAAGCACTAATCTTTGGGTTCTAAGTGAGCCTCAATCTCCTCGCCTTCTTCTTGCTCTACATCAACAAAGGCTTATCCCATTTTTGTGCACCAAACATATGTTTTTCCTTCATTGGAGCCTTGATTCCGCATAGGTATGATTACTTATTGTTTTATCTTATTAATACTTATGATTGTAATAAACAAGGCTTTACCTATTGAATTATGCTAATAAGTTGAGATTTTATGAAGATTGTTCAAGACATGAAGGATATAGGTGCATCAGGTCAAGTGGTTTCTAGAAGAGATGAACATCTATTTCCAGCCATGCCCACAGACTCCATCTTTGCAAATGGAATGCAGTCAAATATCCTTTTTCTACACAAGATACAACAGGAAAGGCTACAACAGACTTGGCCTCAGCATCGCGTCGTTATTCAAGGGTAGCTACAACCGACGGAGTAATTCTTAATTGGGTTTTGTTATTTCATTATCGGCTCATGCAATATAATTCCTATATTCCTTGCTTCTGTTTCACCCATAGCTGTAACAATGCATTGTAATAGGGTAGCTTGAAGATCGTAGATCTTCATGGCTACCCAATATTAGTGGGTAGATTTTATGAATATTGATGTATAAAAATTAGGATTTATTCAGAGCCAAGGGTTGAAAAATAATCGATTCTATTGTATAATCTATGATAGAGACTATAATTTCATTCCATCATCTAATATAAGGATCGAGATTCTTCTGATTTCTATGTTTTAACTTGTGTTAGTCTCTGGCGTCTTTGTTCGAAGGCGGGGCCCGCCTTCCCATAGATATTGCCGAGTTAATTAGGTATTTATATTTTCTATAGTGTGGTGTGGATGTTACAGTAGATGTATTCTTTTATAACAGCTGCAGCAGTGAAGATTCATTGTGTGTTTCCTCAATTGATCAGTAATTGCATTTCCTGTAAGCTGCAGTAGAGTGGTGCGACAACCAACTGTGTAGGGTAATTTTCCTTATGCACTTGTGTGATAGTTGTAACAACCAATATCATCCCTAGTTTCTTTCAATTACTGTCTTTCTTGATTTTTGCTAATTCAGTCCATTTACAGTTATAATAGTTGACTTCAATTTCTACATTTTTTATTCCTATATTAAGTTGGATTAAGATAGTTATAATGGATCTTCATATGGCCTGGTAAATTAGGATTTAAATTTCTACAAGAGTAAGTCTAGATGTTTATTTCCTGAATCTTTTATTTTCTAGATCAAAGTTGTAGAAAGGTAATCATAATTATGCATTCTTAGGAAGGTAAATTAGATTAAGTTAATCATGGGAAGAGTTGGGATGAACAGACAGGTAGGATAGTTTATTCAACAACATTGGCTACTTATTTTTTAAGCACAGATAGTGTAAATTATCTTTGCAATAAAAAGACTTTCTTAGGTTGACAATTTATATTGAACATTTTGTATGTTGGCTTTAATTAACTTGCATATAGAGTGCCCAACAAGTTTATGTCCTTCTTTTTGTTTAGTTACTTGTTCATATAACTTTAATTTATAACGTAAATTCATCGTAAAAGTGTTTCCCACTTGTTTTATAAAATTGAGCCGCTTATTTTAAAAGGTAACTTATTTGTAAGTGTGAGTTTAAAGATAGAGTTAGTGACACGGGAAAATTATTGATTTTGCACCCACCCACATCAACCAATATTTACCAGCTAGGTGGCTCCTTGATTCCATTTTATACATTTTTACAAAAATGCTTATTGGCATCCAAACTCTATATTTAGTGTCACTTTTAAATTGCCACTTTTTTCAAGATCATGTCTAGACCACTGGTTTCTATTTTTGATGTTATATTACCTGTATATTATTATATGCCAAATCCAAGTGATATTCTGCTTACTAGTATTGACTACTTCTCTTGGAGAGCCCATATGGAGCATGGCCTATGAAGTAAGGGAATTTATTGAATTACCTTGGGACAAAAGACTACTCCGAGTAATGCTTCAAATATATCCAAATGGGACGATAAAAATGTCGAAGCACATGGATTAATCAGGATGTCCATCCCTAATCACAAATTAATCCACCTGGAAGGAATTAACAAACCAAATGCAGCTTGGACAAAGTTGGAAACCATATTTGGTCAACATAATGAGAGTCAATCTTACAATCTTGAAAGTCATATGATTTCTTTAAATCCCAGTGATTTCCCTTACATAAAATACTACCTATCTTAATTCAAAACCCTTAAACTCTTAGTTGAAGAATTAAAGGTACCTAAGACATATAAGCAATATATTTTTTTATTGTTTCTAATCTGGGTAGTCCTTATTCTATTTTTGTATCTACTTTTGATTCCACCAGAGAAGCCCCAGGGCATTCTTACAAAGAACCCACTCTTGAATCTTTTTATGGTTCTTTGATTAGAGAGCAAGATAATCTCTTGCATCTTGTAGTGATCATCACTTCCAATACATCTAGAAAAAACTTAGTGGAATAAGATAAATATAAGTCCAATCACCCAAAGAAGCAACAACCTCACAACAATAAGAAAAACAAGGGTCCCAAACCCTCTCAAAGAGTTCCTACACATGATGGTGATAAAGGAACTAAATCAAAAGGTTAGAAGAGTGAATTCCATTTCAATTGTTGTAGGTGATATGGTCATGTGGAATCTAAGTGTTCCAAAAAACTGGAAGACTTGGAAGCAACTATGATGAAACACCCCATCAATATCAATTCTTCTTTTAACTCTTCTTCTCATGGACATGCACTTTATGCTTTTGCTTTTTCCTTCAATGTATCTTCATCGTCACACTCTCATGATTGCTTAGATGAAATTTTAACTTTGGATGAAGCTATTCTCGAAGCCATGAGTGGTTTATATGGGCCTTAGGAGGAGATACACCATCGATATTAATT
Organism: Pseudotsuga menziesii; assembly: GCA_001517045.1. Taxonomy (NCBI): domain Eukaryota; kingdom Viridiplantae; phylum Streptophyta; class Pinopsida; order Pinales; family Pinaceae; genus Pseudotsuga; species Pseudotsuga menziesii. The sequence goes on along the minus strand of LPNX010862789.1, from coordinate 16,103 downwards.
TCTCCCAAAGATTGAATATATGGAGTGTGATGAATATAGGGCGATCCTTAGCGAGAAAGTTGGTATCCCTTTGATCCCATTAGGTGCTCTTGGTAAGTATACCAAAGGGAACATGGCTAATTTGTCTCCATCTATTCCTATCAATATTTCTTGCACTCCTGGAAAAATAGAAAATGTTTAGATTGGGGCAAATCGTTCCCCTGACAAGATTGAAGCATACACTAAGCTTTTCAAATAGTTTTGAGATGTTTTTTGTTGGTTGTATGAGGAAACACCAATAATAGACCCTCACATTTTTGAACATGATATGAAGACCTATCCGGATGCTATACATGTTTGACAACACTTACGAATGATGAATCCTGGTAAGGCACCCGCTATTAAGGCAAAGATAGAGAAGTTTCTTAAGGATGGATTTATCTATCTGGTTCCCTTGAATGAATGGGTATCCAATCACGTTTCAGTTGCTAAGAAACATGGGACTATCCATGCGTGCAATGATTTCTGTGACTTGAACAGAGCTTGTCTTGAAGACAACTTTCCCACACCATTTATAGATTAGATTTTGGATGAGTGTGTGGGAAGTGAGGTGTTCTCATTCATGGATGGATTTTGGGGGTATAATCGGATTCAGATCAAACTTGAGGACCAACATAAAATGAATTTCATTTGTCCTTGGGGTACATTTCCATACCGAAAAATACCTTTCGTCCTTAAAAATGTCGAAGCTACTTTTCAACGAGAAATTAACTTCACTTTTCACGACCTTAATCATATTATTGAAGTATATCTTGATGGTTTAGCTACTCACTCTCGTTTTAGAGTGGATCATCTTGACCATATATGATTGGTTTTAGAAAGATGTCATCGATATCAAATTCGGTGAAATCCACAAAAGTGCATATTTTGTGTCAAAGTAGGTCACCTATTGGGTTTTATCATTTCTAAGGAGGGCATTAGGGTCATCCCTTTAAAGGTTGAGGAAATACTTTTATTGTCTCCCCCCACACGATTAGACACCTTCAGAGTTAGCAAGGGATGGATAACTTCTTGTGGAGGTTTGTTGTTAGTTTTTCCAATTTGACCAAGGGTTATATGCGCCTTTTGATGAAAGAAACTCTATTTATCTCAGATGAGTGAGCCCAGAAGCCTTTCGATGCATTGAAGAAAGCCTTGTCATTAGCCACATTGCTTAGTCCACCCAACTATAGCTTCTATTTCTTATTATATGTGGTTGTGTCTCAAGAGATAATTGGTATGGTTTTGGTTCAAGAGGATGAAGAGCTCCAAGAGCACGTTATCTATTATATTGGCCGAAACCTCATTGATGCTAAACTTTGCTATACTCATGTTGTTCCACCTAAAATTTCAACTGACGCTTGAGCACACTTCAGAGAACTTGGCTAGGGATTCTTCTGGATGTTTTTTCCCACAGTTGAGTAGGTTGGTGCACTTTCTTCCTTATGATAGAGCGCCTACGCCTATTGTCCATTGACATCAGGTGATACCAACTCCTTTACCCTATTCACAAGGAGCATTGTCACCTTTACCCTCTATGACAAAATCACCGATAAAGTTGGAATGGGAAAATGGAAAATTTGAGAAGCTTCCATACAAAATCTCTCGTGGAGGTGGTTCCTATTAGCTAGGGAGAGGTGGCAGTTGACCTCCTCACCCATAGGGATCATCCCCTATCCATTTCATAATGAATTTCATCCCATGTGGACTTTCCTTAGCCCATAAAAGAATCCTTCATGGAGGGATTGAGGAAAAACCAAGAAGAACATCCTTATGTTGTTGGATTGAAGTCTGTTATTGAGGCAAAGTTGAGTGAGTTTGTGTGAAAATAGCTTTGTGTGAGTGTGGAGTGTTGTGAGTATGTTGTAAGACCATTATGGAAGACAAAGCTTGCAACATCAAGGATTTAATTGTATCTTTACCTTTTTATTTGATTAATACAAAAGTGTTCCCCTTTTCCATATTTGATTTGTGTTAATATCAGTTAAATATTATTAGATTCCTTGATAACTAGCATAGATTGTTAAGTTTTTTGGTTAATCTCATCTTGTTGTCTTGTTTTCTTAATTCTTCTTTACAGGTACTATAGATTGCATGAAGAGCAGTGGAACAAGGACTAAAGATTGCAGATCTGAGGTATAAGAGTGATTTCATTAGTTGAATAACCATCTAGGGAAAGGATATATTGTTGTGTTGTTTTGTTCTATACTTGTACCATACATGATAGAGGAACAAGCGATGTGTGCACTGGTTGCAGAATTCCTACAAAAAAAATTGGAGACCCCATTGGGGATAGCTTGGTCTAGTCAAATCTAGGGTAGATACAGTCAGATCGGGAGCAGATCCCGTTAGATCTATAACGGTTGGTAACAATATCACTTGTAAAAATTTTAGCCTCTTTCTCAACTCATTTGGAGTATTAAGGTGAGTAATCCACCTTAATTTTACATCAATTTTCCTTTGTTTGAAGTTTTTCTTTAATTCTGTATCAGTCTAGCTCCGTTATTTTGGTTTCTTTGCAGGTGATTGGCTTCTTTGCACTTATGAATCCGTCGGCATAGCTAGGTAGATTTAATAGAGCACTATCCCTCATTGGTGCCTTTTGCACCTTAGTACTAAGCACCTCTGGCATGTTTCTCCATATGACACATAGCGTCGTTGGTGTCTCTACTCAGTGAATATAATGCATCATCCCCTTGCCGGAACTCTGGTGTATCTATACACAGTGTGCTGAGGTAAGTACATCATTGCCTTAGAGCACGTATTTTTAAAATTTTTTCTTCTCTGAAGTTTGTTGTGTGATTTGCTTGTGGTCTGCTTTCTAGATCTAAGAGTTTTCTAGCCTAATCTTGTCTTTTGAGTTCATATTTAAGATTTTTCATCAATAGGGAATTCTAGTGAAAAGGAATTGTGTTTGATTTACAGTTTTGGATGCATGATTGGCTTAGCTCATTCTCTAAAAAGCTTGTTGTGAAAAAATAATATCCATATCCTCTTTGGAATCAGTTTATTTCAGTTGTTTTATGCTCTTTCTTTTTCAAAATCAGATAAAAAATTCAAAAGAAGTTAGCTAGATTATTTTGTTTGTATGAGTATGTAGGAAAATGTTTCTTTATGAGTGCTTAGGAAAATTTCATTCTTGGTTTGCATGTGTGCTTAGGAAAGTAGATCTTTATGCATTTGATTGAGAAAGTTTATATTTAATAGACATTAGAGGCTCTCCTTCCTTTCTCCTTTCAGAGATTAGATAGCTTTAATGGTGAAAATATTGTGTGTTTGAAAAGGTTGTCGTATATATTGAGGTTTGGTTTATTGAAAGTAGCATGGCATCTTGTTTTTGAAAGAAAAAAATTCTCCCCTAATCTAGTTAGATTTTATCGAAAGAAAAATACTTGCATGAAATATAGAATTTAAATTTGCATCATGATATACACCTCACAAACATTCACTAACCATCAAGATAAAATAAACACTATCTTAGGTTAAAAAATTTAGTAATTTGAGTGATAGGGCAGCGACATGTTCTGGCGTCTTAAAACATAGGTATTGTCATTTTATGCCTACACTGCATCTTGGGGACTGTGTGGTTCTTCCACGTAACAACAGTATATAGAACGGCCTTTCACGTACCCTTGAGGTATATATAAATCTATTTCACGTAGTCGATTGTATATCAAAAGGCCCCTTCATACAATTGGGTATTAAACATCACTAATATGGATTCGATCTCCCACGTACGTTGCATATATCAAGAGACCCCTCTAGGATACCTTAACCAACTGAGAAAATACTTTTGGCCATCTTATTGGAGAAATACATAGAGAACAACACTTAGGGAGCTACTACACACATGCTATCCAGGTAGTTGGGTTTTTAGGAAATGGCACGTTACCAATCCTCCTTATCAGGTTTCACTATTGGACCTTGCAGTATATTGTGAGTTGTGACAACTTGGAGATCTTAGTGAGGAATCATCTATCATAAGCCAATCCTGTCATTTAAGTTTTCTTGTTTCCTTAGCTTGCATAGGTTTGTTTTTTTGTGTTTTCTTCTTTGTCCATAAATCTAGAGTATAAAACCTCATCCAACACCTAAGCTGATTTAGCTGTGAGGCATTCTCATAGGTTCTAGGGTTTACCACATGACTCTCCTCCTACCATGGAAGGAAACGAAGGTGAAACCATGGATCAACCAACTTCTGTTGATTCTCATGTACAATATGTTTTAGTTACTCAAACTAGGGAAGAATTATCTACTTATGATAACCCCTTAGTCCATCATCATTCTACAGCTGATTCGACCTTTCATTTTCCAATGGAAGTAAACCTACTTCATCGGATTGGGTATTCAATCACCCATCAGATGACACTATAGGAACAAAATTTGGTCCAAAATCTCCTTTTTGGAAAGCCTCCCTAGGGAAATTCATTTCTAAATATGGAACCATGGTAACTGAACCAAAAAACTGTGTACTTATTGCTCGGAGGAAATCCCTTAGAGATGCTCCATCAAATGCATAATTATTCCAGAAATCTATTGCGCGTATACGTAATATGGGAGAAAACATAATAAGGAGAAGTTTTCCCCAACTTTCCCACGTTTCAAGAACAACCCAAATTGGATATCATGCCCTTTCATCACCTCAATTAGCTCTTTTATCAGAGTCACCGACCCAAAACATGGTCAGTCAAGATCTAGGTCAATCCTCCACCCCCATCCCTCCTAATAAAAAATCTCCATCAGTTTCTACTTCCTCGATATATTCTACATATAGGGTGAATTCCCCAACTCAAGATACTTTACCTACTCGGGGAACTATTTCTATTATGGGGCAGAACTTACCGATGGGACCATAAGCAGTAAATACTCATCCTCCTAATACCAACATAGTTGTACCCTCTTGCAGCCATGGAGGACCTTCATGGATCCAACCTGATGTTAGTCCACATTCTTGGGGATATACTTACCTTGGGAATCAACCACATATGATTCATCAAGTTTATCAACCACCAACGCAAGGGTTGTTTATCCAAGAATGCCTTACCCCAAGAATGCTTATGTCCCATCCTATGGAGGAGCCTTTGTAAACATCACTAGAGGTTTTAGAGGTCCACTCGGAGGCCCACCACCTGGAGGACCTCCTAGAGGACATGGAGGACCTAGAGGACCATTTGGAGGACCACCATTTGGGGGATCACCATATGGAGGACCACCATTTGGAAGACCACCATCTGGAGGACAACCACCTAGAGGACCACCATCTAGAGGACCACCACTTGGAGGACCACCATTTGGAGGACCACCACCTGGAGGACCACCATTTGGAGGACCAATTCCACCCCTTAAAGGCCTACTCCTTGGAGGAACACCTCCCTCGGGTAGCTCCTCACCTGGCATACCTTCTACTAGATATTTTGGAAACCAGCCACCCAACCAACCACCAACAATAATTTCATCTATACCCATTTATCAATCTGCGTATGGTCCTACCGGTTTGCAGATTCCATACCACTACTAGCAGTATCCTCAACATAATCAACAGTTTCCATTTCTGACTACATTAGATATGCCATATTTGTCTAGATTGATCAATGATATGATACACCATGATCCCTCATGGTCTACAATTTAAGTTAAGTTACCCTCAGACATACCTAAATTTAACGGTAAACCTGGTGAGGATCCCAAAAACCATGTGATGACCATTCATTTGTGGTGCTCATCAAATTCTCTAATTGATGGTTCAATATGTCTACATTTGTTTCATAGAACCCTCACTGAGATAGCTTCTAAATAGTACATTGCGTTGCCCCAACATTCCTTTTGGGACTTTAATACCTTAAAAATGACATTTTTAACCCATTTTCAGTTACCCATTTGGTACGAGACAGGGAAAAACCTGTTAACCTTGCTTCGCCAAAATACTACCACCATATCTTCGATCATATACATGAATGGATATAAAGACGTAGGTTGATTAAGGTTCCCATTCATGATTAGTTACTGGCTGATTGGTTTACGATTAAGGCTCCCCTGATTGCTAGGGATGTCACCATGGGAGGTGTTGTTACAGAGGAGCATGCCATTAGCCATGCTTAGTATCTAGACTTGGTTTATTCCTAGTCAGGTACTTTGTATGACTTAATTCCTCATGCTCCTTGTCCTACATCAGATCCTACAAGAACTGTAATAGAACCACCCGCTGCTAGTGTTCTTGGTTCATTACAAACTTGATCGACAAACAAATCCATGAAAAAGAAAAATCAACTTGCTGCACCAACTAGTCAACCTGTTCCATCACCAAAAACCGCATCCCCTCCTGCTGCTTCGACCGAAGTAAATGCAATTCAATCCACTAAATCTTTGGGAGGAAATAAAAAATGTAAAAATAAATCTAAGAAATCCGATAACCAGCAGGAATATAAAACACAAAACCCTAATGTTGATTCTAAGAATAAGAGAAAGGAGAAGTTTCACTGCTTGATTTATGGAGGTGACCATTTTACTAAAGAGTGTCCTTGTCGAGAGGAAGTTAGTAAATTTTTGAAAAACTCACCCAACCCGACAGTTCTTAAAGACCATTTCCCCACCCAACAACAATTTATTGATCATCAATCCTTGCATGGGCCTTCTTCATCTTTCATTGATGAAGTTAAAAATGATGTCAAGTGAAATGACTCACCTTAACATAGGATCCCAAAGCTATGAACCTCCTGCAGAAAGCAAAATTGATGATGTTCCATCTAAAAAACCTTCAGTTTCCACCCCTCCTCCAAGTAATGGTCTTTAGATTAATGAAATTATTCTTGATGTAATTCTTCACCCACCTAAGAGTACACTTCGAAAGTCCATTCTTAATCCTAACGCACATGTTTCCTAGTACTATAATATAGTAGAAGATATAGCCCAAGCACCTTGTGTTATGTCATCTCTTGAGGTACTTTAAACACTATCCTACATAGTGAGATAATTTGGTCACAACCCTTTGAGCTTTGGATCCTGAAAATAAAAACATTATCACTTTCAAGTTGGATGATTTTAAAACTAGGATCTCACATCAGTTGGCTTTTCAGTTGTCCACAAAAGCAATTGGGAATACCATCCATCATTCTGTTTTGGACGAGGGAGCCATTGGAGTAGGTCATGTATTTGTCTTGTTGGAGAGCCATTGATTCTCCTAAAATTAACCATTCACCCACAACACTAAAGGCATTTAATGGACACAAATTTCAACCTTATGGATTACTGCCCTGCATCCAGGTTGAAATGGAGGGAAAATCAATTTCCATTCATCTTGAAGTTGTTGATGCTCCTTTATATTACAATCTTCTCCTAGGTCACAACTAGTTTTATGCTATGCAAGCTGTTGCTTCATCCATTTTTCCGATAGTCTAATTCCCATTCCAAGGGAAGATTGTTACTGTTGACCAGTTAGACTTCTATTCACCTGATGTCACCCAAAATATTGGAAACAACATTATGATTTTCATGACTCCGCAATACCAGAACATTGGAGTAGGTCTCATAAAATATCCTTCACTTATGTGAATCTTTCTATTATCTAATCCTCCTCGTGTTTCATAGACTGCACTCGTGAATGTGATTTCTACTTCTACTATAGATAAAGAATATTCCATTGTTAAATCAACATGAATGAATCCTTTTGATGAAATGCACAACGCTATTCAAACCACCAGTGACCGCACCATCAACCATCATTTGTTGGTGGCTTCAAATCCTTATCATCTACTATATTGGATCGAACCCCCCCATCTCTAGATTATATTTTGCATACACTCCCCTCTGATGAATCCATCATTGAAGTTATGTCCCTAGAAGATATGCCTTGGAGATATTGTCACCATCAATCCTCTTTCCTTCCCCATTTCCATATGGTAGAAGAGAAATTGGCTTCAACGATTTCTTCTAATATAAATCCTAACCCTTAATCTTTGATCCTCATGCGTGACGTTGAATATGAGGATAATTTATGTAAAATTACCAAAACAATGTCAGTTGATATATCGGTGAAACCTGGTACTCCATAGAACATTCAAACAAGCCACAACTCTCCACCCTTAGAGGTACAACCTTATATGGCCTTATTCAAGGAATTTAGAGACGTTTCCGCTTGGACCTATGAATAAATGTGAGGGGTAGCTCCCTCTATTGTATTTCATGAGATTAAAACCTACCCTGGTTCCAAGCCAGTTCGACAAAAGGTACGTCAAGTCCATCCGAGGAAAGCAACAACCATTAAGGAAGAATTTGAAAAAATTCATTGGGCTCGTTTAATTTACCTTGCTCCCTTGACTGAATGGGTGTCCAACATAGTCCCTGTTAATAAAAAGTAGGGCACTATAAGGTTTTGCATTTATTTTTGAGATTTGAATCAGGCTTGTCCTAAGGAAAATTTCCCCACCCCATACATCAATCAAATTATCGACAACTGTGCCGATAGTGCCATCTTTTCATTTATGGATGGCTTCTCTAGTTATAATTAGATTGAGATATTCCCATCAGATCAACATAATAGAACTTTCAATTTCCCATGGGGGACCTTCGCTTATAGAAAACTCGCTTTTGGCTTAAAAAATGTTGGTGCTACATTTCAAGGTGCCATTTCATATGCTTTCCATGACATTAACAATATGGAACCTTATCTTGATGACCTACCTGCTGACTCCAAGAAACGATATCACCATGTTGATCATCTGAGAGCCATTTTTCTAAGATGTCACGATTTTAACATTCGTTTAAATCCACACAAGTGCATTT
>LPNX010862777.1:176018-195194 GCA_001517045.1 Pseudotsuga menziesii | reverse complement strand
GAGCCGAGATTATGCGTTGATGTGAAGAAACGAATTTTGTCTGCCAGTGTTTTGTTTTGATAGCAATACTGTAACTTGTTGATTTAACATGACTACATAAGGTATGATACAACCCAAAACCCTATACCCTAATGCGTGCAGCAACCCTAAACCCCAACTTTTAAAGCCCTGGCTAGCGCATGAATTGAACTGTAGATTACTTCGAGCACAAATTGCCTGTTGGTAAATAAACTGCAAATAAGATTGTTTATTTTATTTTCAAAAGAACAAAATTTATAAATTACCCCTCTCTATGAGCACTCGAGTTGCTCTAAACTACTACAGGTTTATAATTGCCCCCACAATACGTAGTAGAATCAATTGGAATAAAAATAAGCAGTGATTAATTTGTATTTCAGTATCAATCAAGAACAGAGAATATGCTCCTTTATAGCAAAATTAGAAATGAAAATATATTTGACAAGCACCAAATTGCCGAGGACGTAATATGACAGGCACCAAAAACTTGAAAACGTCACCAGACATACCTGGCCAGACATGTTCGATGCTCAAAAACTTCAACGCCTCAGATAAACCCTCAACGCCTGTAGTAGAGGGTTAGAGGGTTACACGTTACAATTTATAATTCTTGAGGAAAAGAAAACAACTTACTTGAGCTAACTGTTATTGTGGAAGCAAGATAGCTTAAAACAAATCCCTGAAGAAGAATGAACCCTCGCCCCAGTAACAACCATACCTGCAAATGCCCAAATCAAAACCAAACCCTACAATTATATCCAAGATAAAAAAAAACTCTTAAAAAAAACTACAACAATAGAGTTTACCTCGAGTTGCCATGCCGAAATTACCAAGGTTGCCATGCAAAAAAAATTGAACCGCCCAACTATACAAAATCCACCATTCCACATTAACACCAAGGAACTGCAGCCAGTGAACGATGAATGCAACATTAAATTGGTATTGTAATTTGCCAGTAGAGATCAAAATTTCCAATCTGTGACCTGCCCATTCAAATCTGAATTCAAATCTATTCTCTCTGTATCCACCTATGAACAGATTGAAATCAGTACTTTACTTTTAAATCCAGTTTAGGAATGGTCATAATGGAGAGCATGGTCTTCATCATCGTTGAGACGTGGGAATGAGCAGAGTGTGAAGTGGGTAATGCGTAGTGGGTGAGAGGAATGAATGACCCTGAGATTGAAAATGTGGACCGTGGGTACAACAGCCACACCGTGAAACCAAAACCACGACTCCCAGAGGACCAGCGGCCCAGGTCCACCGTGACCTGTCACCCATCCAAATCTTCCAAACTCCCACAGCCCATTGAAAACCCAGGAAGGGAAAAATTTTGGGGTTGCCCTTCCATTGTCAATGTACACAGTTCTGCTTCATTTCATTTTTGACGGGCACTCCATGAAACCGAATTTTTTTTGTAGGGAAATTCGGTCATGGCCTTCTATGATAGGTAAACAGGCCTTTGACGAGAACTGAAGCCTTCAAATTTGAAGCCTGCCCACGAGCCTGGTTTCATATATCTAAAACATTGACTTAAGCGCCTTGGGTCAACTAAAAAGACATAGCTTGACATTTCCGTCTCTATAGCGACGTAGCTCCGTGGATACAACGACCTTGAAGGAGGAAGGCGTTGATATAGCGATGGTGGAGATTACCAACGTCGATACAGCGACGAGTAAGCGTCGATACAGCAACGACAAGTTCATTTTGCTTCCGATTTCACACCAAAAAGTATGAAACGTGGAAAACCTCCGTGGAAAAACCCGCGCTTTTGTATTAGTGGAGAGAGGGTTAGGCAAATTTAGGGGGCATACCTAGCTACCAGGATCCTTTCCATTTTGGTCAATTGAGGGGTAGCCATATTGGAAATGGGTATGGAAAGGGTGGAGGAAGGTAGTATTGATGTAGGTACTAGCTGAGAAGGTGGTGGTAAACTTATCCCAGTGGAGTCACCAGGGATTGGATCTTCACAAGCAGTAGTGCTTGAATATGCCTAAACTGTAAAATTTTCTGATGTATTTATAAATTCCTAAGAATTAAGTTGAAACTCCTCTAGTTTGCAACTCGAGGATGCCTGGTAACTTAAATATTTTTATGGTTTTCTAAGTGGATCAAGTCAGGTGACCTATAAACCTCACACTCTCAAGATATGCATGAAACTCAATCAGGGATAAGGCTTCTAATTACCACTGTTAAGAGGTTGACAATATGGTGTAGAGATGGAGAACTTATCATGTTGGTAGATTCATACATAAAATAGATATATATAAATGGCTAATCATGACAAGAAAATCACTTATAATTCAAATCACATCAATATGCCAATAGGGTGATAGCTATAGGACATCAATTAATTTGAATAAAAGATGAATAACACATTCAAGCATAAGCACATATAAGACAAAAAATGGAAGGTGAATATATGATAACAAAAGAGCTTATATTAGGTCATGAGAAATATGAGAAGCTTGACAATAGTATTGGTCTACAAGTCCCTGAAGTTGAACCCTCTCAATAAAATAAATCTTAGGATTTATAGCCTTTACAAAAATACTCGGATCCTGAAAACGTGGATCTGTTTTAATAAAAATAAACAAAATAATTGTTTTTTCATAATTATGTCATGAAACCCTAATTAACTAAGAGTCTAACTATTTGTAGAATTTGTTCACTGTTTGAACCTTTTGATAACTGAAGTAAGAATTGGAAATCACTGCCACTAGTCCTCTGCTAGTTAAGTCACTCTTTAACTTTGATAGTTAAGTATTGGTGACCTTTTCTACTATTATGTCACAGCAAAACTAAAGCATACCTCCCCTGCTATTTTTTCAGCGTCCTTCATCTTTATACTTTGTCTCTGATCCATACGTGTTCACCCAAAAATGGTCCTGTGTGTCAAAGGTTATTATTATGCCTCTGTCTGCTTTCGGTGGTTAAGAGGCCAAAATATCAGAACTGTTAGTTGCCGAAAGTGGGGCTTTCGGTGGCTAATGAACCGCCTCAGCGTCCTCCTAAGCCACTGAAAGCCCTATTCTTCCAAAATTCTTAGGCTGCCTCCAAAATTATGCTTTCCAGTCTGTCTTCTTAGCTTTATTCTTCAGCAGGCTCTATGCGAGGAGGGTTAATGGCAGCCTGGCTTGCTTCTAGAGGATGAAGGATAATTGCAGCTTCAGCTAGGGTTTCCAATGTGAGGTAGCTTCTAGGGTTTAGCTTGGCCTCCTTCATCTGGAGTTTCTAAAGACTAATCATCCTATAAAATCTTTTATTATCCTTTAGGTATCTTTTATTTCGTCTCTTTAGGAAAATATACCTTTCTCTCTGCTCTAGGTAATATTTATGTAGCTTCGTGTTCCTACTTGTCAATGTAGCATTATTCCTCTTTACCTCTCTGGCCAAAAATTCCATCCGATATACTTTCCTCAGCAACTGATTTATCTTTTGAGTCTTGGGCTTGCTAGGAAAAGCCTTCTCTGCTGTTTCATCTTGCTCTTTTGGTGTAGGTGATGGTAGCTCTTGAATCTCTTCTACAACCTGCAAAGCTAGGTCTGCACCTTCTTCTTGTTCCTCTTTTGAATCTGAGTAGGGTAGGTTCAAAATGTTCTCACAGTGTGTTGCAACTTCCTGGCACTTCTCACTAAAATCCAAGTTTCTTTTGACCTTCTTGGCTTTGGAAGAGGAGGGAGGCTATTCTGCTGCTGCTAGGGATATATCCCTTCTCTTTCTTTTCCCACTTCTTGGTGTGCTGGACTTTTTGGTAGGAGACTTCCCCTTTTCTTCTGGATGCAGGTCTATTTCAAAACCATTCCAAAATAGGAAATAAGGCCATGCCATATTCCTCCTTTTTAGCAACTCTTGGATCAGCAGTTAGATAAGGCCATGATGAGATAATCTCCCAGCAATATTGGTTGGCTGGGCCTTCACCTGGTGTGCCATCTTTGCCAAACTCCTGTGTAAGTAAAAAGGAAAATTCAGAGGGGCTTCTCCTTGTGAAGTGGTTCATCAACTTAAAATGGTAAATCATAGCTCTGTTATATCTTCCTTCACATGTTATGTAGACCACAATGGCCTTCAGCAGTTACCGCCACCTCTCTTCCAGCTAGGAGTGTTATCAACCCAAATGGAACTTCTCCATCCGAGTGCCGACTTTCCATATGTTGGTGCACAAAAGGACACTATAGATGGGCATGACATGAGATGCATTTACCCTTTAACCAGCTTGCCATTTTAATTTTCTATGTGTTGATTTCCGTACGCGAATATCTCCACTGAAACTCATGTACATATGCCACTATATCTGTTGACAGCCCATGTACTGTACGCGACTATTCTCATTGCAACCCGCGTACAGATTCCGTACGCGAATATCTCCACTGAAACTCATGTACATATGCCACTATATCTGTTGACAGCCCATGTACTGTACGCGACTATTCTCATTGCAACCCACGTACAGATCTGTACGTGGTTTTTTTTTAAAGCAACTCGTGTGTCATACGCGGGTTGCCTATATCAATAGTCACGTACACATCCATTAAACATTAAAAAATATAAGACACGATTAATGCAGATTAGTTGACCCTTAATCATTAACCATCTCAACTATCTCAACCTCCTCAACCTTCGAAACTGCTTTATTTCCCAAAGTATAAATAGAGGCCTTGGGGAGGGCATTAATCAATCAATCTTGGAGAGCAAAGTTATGCTGGTGGTATATCTTCAGAAGTCTTTGGAGAAACAGAACTAAGAGTCCTTTGGTTGCAGAGGAGTCCTTGTCTCAGGCGTTGGGTTGTACACTTATCTCATTCACTTATTGTTAATAAAGAGAATTCTTCTTCCAACTTTGTGTTGAGTCTCTTTCATGTATCATGGTTGATGAATATATTTGATTAAGCACTATATATGTTGTTTATCTAACCTATCATATATACATGTATAATATTGTACTTGGAGAATTTGTTCTTTGTACGTGAAGGAGGTGCATCCCTAAGAGCTTTGGAGAGAAGCATAGCGGGAGAAGACAAAGCTTGGATCAACCGTCGGTAATCGGGTGAGTCCAACATTTCTTCCTATTTCCTTTCTGTACTTTAAAGCTGATTGTCTACAAGTTTTAGAAGTAAGTTGCTAACCCAAGACCCTAGGTTACAAGGGTGTTTATTCCTAAACAACAGAACTGGCGACTCTGCTGGGGAGCCTAGACTGCCATGGGTTAACTCTATAGATCAGTTCCCAGTATTTGCCTTGATTTTGTGTGTGATGTCTTGTATTGGTTTAGATTTATAGTGGTGCTTTGAAGTCCTTTATAATTTTTCTTCTTTTTGAAAAATTTAACTCCTGTGTGCAGGTTGCTCTTGCACATAGTCACGTACAGAGGTTCGCGTACGCGGGTTTCTCTATAGCACAGTTGCGTACAATACGCGGGTTTCTCTTGTACATAGTCATGTATAAGCTTGAGCAATAATTTTTTTGGGTTAGGGTTTACTTGTCCCTGCCCTTCTATAGATTTTGTCTTGTTGAGTGGCCTTCACTATGAGGATTGCACTGTGAGTTTGATGACCTTGTTAGCCATGCCTTGTGCTTTCTTGTAAGCCCTTGCGTTCTTATTGTCTGGATTGTTTGTCTATTAGAAACTTGAAGTGGATTTGCCTATTGGATAATAGGTTTAAGTGCTGGTTGTCTGAATCAATGATCAGGGGTCTAGACACTCTATATTCCATTATATTTTCGAATAGTATTGGTTTGTCACTTGCCTTTGATTGAGTTCAGTGATTTCTATTCATTGTGCCTTCCCAAGCTAGAGTTTCAAGTCTTCCTTAGGTGGTTTATCTTTGGTTTTATGAATCTGCATTTATTCATTTTTCTTATTTTATACAGTTAGTTTATTCAAGCATACTCAAGGATTGTGCATTTAGGTGCATAGTAGTCTTTGAGCAATTTTAAAAGTGAAAAAAAAACATTAGAAACTTTTGCATTTGATTTGCATACAATAGTTTTGTTTTGAGTTTTTAAATATATTCTCAAAAATTACAAAAAATATAGTCTTAGTTTTCTCTTTATTTGTTGCATTTTCATCAGTTTACATTTACAAAAAAGAAAAGAAAAGAGAAGCTTGTTTTTTAAGTAGTGATAATTTGCTTTGGAAGTATACACCTATTATTTTTTACATTTCTTATCGAGTAAAAAACATCATAGTATTTCACTCGACTTTCCTTCTGAGTTAAAAATAGCCCTTAAAATGAGCGAATAATTAAAATTTATTAGTAATTTTTGTTTTTTTAGGGCCATACACCTACTAGCTTAGGCTAGAATTGTGGGATAGGAAGTGTAAACTCCCCATAAGTATTTAAATTCAGACATAGTGGGCCAATCGATAGGTAAATACTTCTCTTTATCGATAGTATCTGGGAAGCTCCTCTCAAACGAGAGTCAAGCACGAGGCTGCGTGGAGGCATTGGACTGAGGAGATAACCCTCTGATTCCTTGTCAAAACGTAAACCAGGGTTTTTATGCATTTGGGGATTCTGTCTTAGACAGATTTTCAGGCTCAGCTACCCTACTCATGCATACAAATTAGGCTTGTGACTGTCCCCCCAGACTGTTGGTATAGTTAAGGTAGCCTCTAGTGTCTTGACATCTAGGGTTCATACATAGGTAAACCAGAAGGCTATTTCTGGTTCACCTTGGGCAGGCTTGGAAGGTAAACCTTGTTGAAAGTGTAGGAAGGCGGTGGGTGATTCCTTTGCTTGTGCCTAAGAACCTCTTCAAGGACACCAAGCAACTATCTTTCAGCTTTCTTCGAGAAAGCATATCTTTTACCCTTTCTGACTATTGAGACTTTAGGATTTTTCGTAGTGATTTCTCTATGCTTTGTCTATGTTTAGTTGATCTTAGGGTTTGAATTTTCAAATTTACAATCATCGATGACCAACCTATCAGAAGGTCATGAAGGTTGCAAAAACTTCCTCCTCTTACCACATTGGAACCTCCACCTCCCCCTCAAAGGCGGAGATTGGACACAGATGGTTCATTTGAACCGATAGGAGTCAGTGAAGTTCTGGGTGAACCAAATCTTAGGGAAAACCGTCTTAATTTAAATACAGTTGAGATAGAATACTTGCAGGATGACGAGTTTGCAAGGAATTTGAATACACGTCTGACTGATTGAAATGATCCTATGATCGTTCAGGTTCGTCCTTTTGATCCACCTGTGATTGGTGTCCCTGTGTGAAGAATAATGTCTAGTGAATGAGAAAGTTCTTTCATTTTCACCTCAGCCATCCCGGCTGAAGGGGTGCTACCTCCTCCGGCAAGTACCCCTATATCAAGCATACCTACTACGCCCTTAACTCCAGCGATCCGAGTGGTTCAACCACTGGTTCCCACAAGCCTAATAGGTGCTTTTGGTGGTATGGCCACTGGGATTCCTAGTGTACCTATAGTTCCAACCTCCTTCACACACACTACCCAGAGTGGTCCTATAGGATTCTCGGCTTTTGTCCAAGTATTTCCTTGGAATGGGGGCCAGATTCCCCCATCCACTCCATACGTAGGACCACCACCTTCTTATGTAGGGGTGTAGTTTGGAAACACTAACCCTTATGGTCAAGGTTTCCAAACCCTGGTCTCTGCTCCATTCACGATCTCTCCCTTTTCACTTTTTAGCACAGGGATACCTGCTCCTATTTTTCAAACCCCAGTTTTGACTGGGGCAGCCAGAACCTCTTATACTACACCTCATACCAACAATCCGATGGCTTACAGATGGAATCCATTTCAAAGTAACCCATCCACTTCGCAACCAGTGATAGGGGGCAACCCCACGTTTACAGATGGGAATTTAGGGGCAAGTACCTCTAATCCCCAAACTGGTACTTTTAGTGCTCCGGTTCGACCTAAGATTCCTTTCTTGGAAATGTTAAACTTGCTAGATTTGTCTAAATTGATGAATGACCCGATAAGGCATGATCCCTCCTGGCCACCTGTACCGACCAAGTTTCCCTCGGACATCCCAAAATTCGAAGGCAAAGTTGGTGAAGCTCCTAGGGCTCATGCCACCACTTTTCATTTATGGTGCTCTTCTAACTCACTGAATGAAGATTCAGTTCGGTTGAGGTTGTTCCAAAGAACATTGACGAGTACTACAACAAAATGGTACATTGAGATGCCTTCTGCTGCGTTTAGTATCTTTTCGGACTTGGCTAATGCATTACTTAGCCACTTTTAGCTTCCTATCTGATATGATTTCAGAATAGACTTGTTATCTACCTTCCGGTAGAACAAGGCTACCCATATCTCAGATCACATCCAAGAATGGAGGAGGCAGAAGAGCCTTCTTAAAGCCACTATTCCTCCTGAGTTCTTACTAGAATGGTTCCTTAAATCACTATTGCCTTATATATCTAAGGACATATCTACTTCATGAGAGATGAGTGAGGAAGAATCTATCCTCAGGGCCCAGTAGCTAGATCTAATATATTCTCAGTCTGGGATCTTATATGAGATTATCCCTGAGGCACCGATGCCAACACATAATGTACAGAAACCTAAGCCTGGACCCCATGCTGATGGTGTGGTTGGTTTCGTTAATTCTCCCACTGTAGAATATTTGGCCAAACAACTCCATCAGCTGTCCATCAAACATTCTACAGCGTAGGCAGCAAAGGATGTCCCCTCACCCCAAAATGAAAATGTTTTTACACAGACCTCTCAGAAGGGAAATCAGAAGCCCGGTGGGAAAAAGAAGAGAGGAAAGAAAGGGGAGGGAAATGAAAACAAGCAGAAACTCACAAATAATGTTGATGGGGAAAAGAAAGAAAAGAAAAAGGTAAAATTACCATGCAAGTTGTGCCATGAAGATCACCTTACCCATCTTTGTCTCCTTATGGAACAAGCCCAGAAGCTGTTAAAAGCTCAACAACCGGCTTTCCTAAAGGATCCTTTTCCCCAAGGAAATAATTCTGCTTCAGTTTTGAATGTAGCGGGGGGAACCTCGAATGCCCCTGACCCCAATTATATCAACATGGTTCGATCGAAAAATTTACTACAGACCAGGAAGAAGAACTATGAAAAAAAGAACTCAGATAAGGGTAAGTCCATAGGTGAAACTTCTAACCCTCTCACAATCGAAAAACCTATCGAAATTATGCCCAAGATACTGAAAAGTGTCTTAAAAATACCTTGCATAATCCTAATGCTAGGGCTGCATTCAACTACTTCGTGGTTGAAGATTTAGCGCAGAAACCTTGTACAATGTCAGCTTTAGAGGTGTTAGAGAGTTGTCCCACCCAACGGGATGCACTCTTAGCAGCCTTAGGTAGTATGGACTCATCGAGTCTCATGGCGAAATTTCACTTGTCTGATGTCAAAATTCACCTGCCTTACCATGTAGCCTTATCGATAGATGTCATCCATGGTGGAAAGACCATTGGAAGGGAAGTTGTCAATGAGGGTGCTTCTACATGTGTTATGTCCTTGTCATGTTGGAAAGCTCTTGGATCCCTAGAGCTGGTCCCGTCAAACACCCTTCTTACTGCTTTCAACGGAAGGTCATTTCGTTTGCATGGTATCCTACTGGCTTTTGAAATTAAGCTAGTAGGGAAAGTAGTGTCTGTTGAGGTGGAGGTGATTGATGCACCTTTGGACTATAATTTTCTCTTGGGAAGAAGCTGGACTTATGTCATGTCTGCTATTGCATCGACCTTCTTTCGGGTGGTAGTGTTTCCACACGAAGGGAAGTTGGTTACTATTAACCAACTCAATTTTACTTGAAAAGGCCGCATGGAGTCTAATGAGTCCACTGTGCTATTGGTTGATCAGGTCAAACCTGTTGCATAGATCTTAGGGGCTGGAATGTACGCATCATTGATGGGCACATTCGATATTCCAGCTCCTATTAATTATATAGGTTCTACTAGTGTGGGAAAGTCCATTGCTACGGTTGTTGATAGGACTGATCCTTGGGTTCTCTTTACACACCATGAACCTGAAGTGCCCCTATAGATAGTGGAAGTAGCTTATCAAGCTATCACACAAAAAACTATTGATCCCATTCCAGTTCCACTCTCAGTCTCAAAAAAATTGGAAGAAGTCTATTTTCCTGCTTGGGCAGAAAACTCTTTGCATTCGACAGATTGTTTAGATATGGTTTTACCTTCTGATGAAGCCATTCTAGAAGACATGTGTGGATGAGATAAGATCTGTGAAGATCTTCATCATCGATCCTATTTTCTTCCAGAGCTAAGCAGGATAGAGAATCAAGAGTTTCATGTGAGACTAACAAATGATGTTGATACGCCCGTTAATCCCTTACCCAGGGAAGGAATGTTTGCTGAGGGGAATATGGAAAATATTTCTGCTACCATCCCTATCAACATCGCTGTAAATCTTGATGTTGTGGAAAATATACATATTGGCGCAAACTGCTCTCCTGAGGAGATTTCCATCTATACTGCCTTCTCTAAGGAATTCTACGACATTTTTGCTTGGTCATATGAGGATATGCCAAGAATTGATCCATCTATAGTCAAGCATGATATCCAAACATACCCTGATGCTTCGATAAAAGTTGAGACCTTTTAACTCGCATAAAGCGGCGATAGGGAAGGCTGAAGTGGAAAAACTACTGAAAGCCGATTTTATTTATCCCATAGCTTTGACGGAATGGGTATCCAACCCTGTTCCTATTGATAAGAAGCAAGGGACCATATGCATCTGTACTAATTTTAGAGATTTAAACAAAGCCTGTCCTAAGGACAACTATCCCACACCATTTATAGATCAAATTATTGATGCTTGCGCGGGAAGTGAAGTCTTTCCATTTATGGATGGTTTCTTTGGATATAATCAAATTCAAATAAAACCAGGAGACCAACATAAAACTGCTTTCATTTTTCCTTGGGGTACCTTTGCGTACAAAAAAATGCCCTTTGGATTGAAAAATGCTGGGGCAGGCTTTCAACGGGTAATGAATTTTTCCTTTCATGATATTAAATACATTGTTGAACCCTACCTTGATGATTTGCCTACACATTCTCATAAGAGGATTGACCATCCAGATCACTTGCATTTGATATTTGAACGATGCAGATACTTTAAAATTCACTTGAACCCCCACAAGTGTGTGTTCTGTGTCGATTCAGGGAGACCGCTCGGATTCATTGTTTCTAACAGAGCCATTCAGGTGGATCCGTTAAAAGTTGAGGCCATTGTAAATATGCCTCCTCCTCGTTCTATCAGGCAGCTTCAAAGCCTACATGGAAAGTCCAATTTCCTTCGACATTTCATTGTAAACTATGCCAAGATTACTAAGGGTTTCATCTGCCTGTTAAAAAAGGACACCCCATTTGTATGGTATGGAACTGCACAACTCGCATTCGAGGCATTGAAAAAAGCTTTGTTGTTGGCACCATTATTGTGCCCGCCAGATTACTCTAGGGATTTTATATTATATCTGGCCGCATCTGAGTCGACCATAGGGGTGGTCCTATTCCAGGAGGACGATAGGATCCAAAAGCATGTTATTTACTATCTTAGTCATGCTTTAGCTGGACCTGAACTTAGTTGCTCCCACGTCGAGAAGTTGGCCTTAGCAGCTATTTATGTTGTTCAGAGGTTATGTCACTACATCTTACTAAGGACTACACTGGTAGTGGCATATGTCAATCCTTTTCAATATGTTTTGCCCCAACATGTAGTTGGAGGCAAATTCAACAAATGGATAGTCATTCTCCAAGAGTTTGACTTGGATTTTCAATCCACCAAATCCAAAAAATCCTTAGTTTTTGCTAAGCTTATTGCAGAATTTCCAGTAGAAGAAGATGTAGCTATTGAAGAAGACTCATTCTCAGATGAGCACATATTTTTGATTTCCACCTCTGACCCCTGGTATGGAGATATACTTATCTATCTCCAAACTTTGAAGTATCCTGCAGCTTTCTCGTGGGAAGAATGACATAAACTATGTCTACATGCCAAGAACTACCTCATCATAGGAGATACTTTATATTGTAGAGGGGTAGATTCTGTTTTGCATCGAAGTCTTACCCATGAGGAAGTGAAGATTGTCTTGAATGGTGCCCATAGTGGAGCATGTGGGGGTCATTTATCTGGGTTAGCAATGGCCTAGAAGATATTACGTGCCGGTTATTTCTGGTCCACAATCTTTAAGGATTGTGTGGAAGCCGTGAAGCACTGTCATCCTTGTCAACTTTACACCAAGAAGATGTGGTCACATCCCACTTTGTTATTTTCCTTTATCTCGGTGAGCCCCTTCATGAATTGGGGGACTAATTACGTGACGTGTAACCCAGCCTCGGCTGGGGGGAAAAAATATATCATTGTCGCTGTGGATTATTTTACAAAATGGGTAGAGGCAATGCCCACCTTTAGAGCTGATAGGGAAACTGTAGCTTTTTTCGTGTTCAATCAAATTATAGCATGATTTGGTATACCCAAGGTGATTGTCATTGACCATGGCAATCATTTTTGAAATAGCATGATGAGGGAACTGACCACTATGCTAGGATTTAGACAAGAACATTCATCCTTGTTCTATCCTCAATCCAATGGTTAGGTCGAGGCTGTTAATAAAACTTTGAAAAATATCCTCAAACATACTATTAACGCAGCCTGCTCAAACTGGCATATCATGCTGTACCCTGCTCTTTGGGCATATCGAACCAATGTAAAAACTGCTACGAGTTTCTCCCCCTTCCAACTCGTCGATGGAGTGGAAGCTGTTACCCCGATTGAATGTGAAATCCCATCTTTAAAAATTGCTATTCATGTGTTACCGGATACGACTGAGATTTAAGAACATCTATTACATTTAGATCACCTTGATGAACAGCATAGAGATGTGTTGACATCAAACCAAACTCATAAAAACAGGGTCAAAAATCAATATGCTAAATCGGTCAAGCCTCGAATTTTCTCTGAGCGAGAACTTGTTTTAGTCTGGGACCAAGACAAAGAACCCCTGAGGGCAGGAAATTTCAGGTCTATGTGGTTAGGAACTTATATCATGTCGAAAGTGTTAAAGAGAGGTGCATATGAATTGATATATTTCGATGGGAATAAGCTGGCTGAGCCTAGAAATGGGCTCTACTGGAAAAAGTACTATGCTTAGGCTTAGCACTTTTTCTTGTATGTATTTTTATGTACACTAGTTCGTTAGTTTATGTTTTTATGCCATCTGCTGGTTATTTTAGATGTCTTCCGAGAGGTTCGTAGGTTTCGCTAATGGAACCAGTGACCACACTTGTAATTTAGCTTCGATTGCATGGGTTATTTATTCGCCCTCAGGATAGCTAGTTGCCTCAGGAGGCGCTTGCTTAGGTCCTGCTTCCAATAATGTGGCTAAATATAGGGTCGTCATTGAGCTTCTATGGGATGCTTTGTCACATGGCATCACTCAGCTATAAGGCTGATTGGACTCTCAACTAGTTGTTTCCCAGCTTAGTTAGGCTTATCAGGTGCGAAAACCTATTCTATTGCATCAATTTATGCAGGTTAGGTTATTGGAAAGAAATTCTGAGTTCATTACATTCAATCATATTCCAAGTAATCGAAATTCATTAACTGATGCATACGCTAATTACATCTTGGATTGGCATTTAACACATTTGACATAAAAGCATACAGCAAACACATAAAAAACATTTGTAAATAAATTGGCAATATATATATATATATATATATATGTGAATATCTGTTCATATAGATAGGTCGAGTCTCTGATCCTCAGATCCTGTCATAACTGTATAATATACAAAAATATACAAAATATGGATCAAAGTCCATCAAATGCTCCTAGATCTAAGTTGGACCACCTTGGTCACTTGTACCACGTTGGTCCCCCTGGTTACCCTATACTCTGGTTTTTTCAGCCTCCTCCGCTTTAGCAGCCTCAACAACATCTATGTATACCAATACTGCTCTGGTTACCCACCTTAGAAGGCGTATCCAGACAAGTGGTACACCAACCACGAGCACCTACATGATGGATGGGATGTGCTGAATCCGTAAGGTGGGTACTCTTTGGGTAAGCCTGGCCATCTTCACCTCTAGAACCCTAATCATCCCCTAGTCTTCTCCCAAGACAGGATGCACATACATGCGTGGATGCCCTTCAGGGCGGACTGGTCCAATATCTGCATTTTGACATTTTAAAAGGATTAGAACTCTTATACATATGTATTTATCTCTATATTTTAAAACTCATAAAAATTTGAAAATTTGAAAATAAAAAATTACCCAACTCTCCCCATGCTCCTCCTGGAGGGAGGACGAGGTCTAGATCATTAAGGAAGTCCATTCCAGCATATGGAAATTGCTCCAGTGCTGGAAACTGTCACTCCCACCAAAAGTAGAAGTTGTCATCATAGACACTCTGCACTGAGCCACCACCTCCCTAGCAGAGGAAGATATCTCCCCATCTACTCAGCCTAGGTTGACGAGGAGAATGAACTGACAAGGGTACTGCAGGGCTCAATCCCGACACTCTCTTTAAGAAGAAGGCTACTAGTATGCTAGAATATCCAAAATTCTTCCTCCTGCCTCTCTTGCACTGAGAGAGCTGTTTTCTCATAATCGAGATCACTCCCGAGCACCAGTCATACAGGGCCCCTTGCACACAATCCACTGCTAGTCTCATCTGGTTTCGTTTGGCAAGGTGAAATGAAGATGACCCTGCAACCCTCACTATAGTAATTGACAATACCTGTAGAGAAAGATCACGTATGTGCACAATAGGGATGCAGCTACCCCTCTTATGTGTGCCTGATGCATAGTATATATAAATATAGTTCTGGACACTTAGAGGGTCATCGCCTTTGCCGGTGCCTTCCAAGTTTACCGGAGCTCCCCACCATGATAGACCAGCAATGAAATAGACATCCTCTGAACTAATATAGAAGGACTCACCTTGAATGTCAAACATGCCCAAGTCATGATCCCAATAATTTATCAAGAACTCTAAGAGGCGGACATTGGCCCGCCTAGGTGAGGTACAGAAAAAATTTAACAACCCACTTGAATGTAAAACATTCACGGTGGGCGCATATTGGAGTACTTCTTGGTCCACATCTTCATGTTCGTGCTCCCTCCACTCAAGCACCATCTTTCAACCTAGTAAACAAGCAATTGCAAACCTTTAGGTTCATATAAAATTTCAAAATTTTCACCCTATATGCTTCTTTTCCACCTCACGCAGCATACACGATTGTCTATTAAGGCATGTCGCGTACTATACGTGACTATCCTTCGGGAAACCCGCGTATAGAATGCGTAGGTGACTTTTACTATAGAAAACCCGCGTAGACAACATTGTTGTTTTGAGGGCGCTTAAAAACATGAAATTAGGGATTAATTTTGATAATTGCTTGGATCAAATTGAAGAGCATGGAGTGTAGTATTACCTGACACTTGCGGATTTGGAAATGGTCCACTGGATTGTCCACACCAAGCAATTTAAGGTAGAGGTGAAAACTTGTTTTTATGTCTAAAAATCCAAATGGTGAGTTTTTATTTAAGTTTTGAACTATTTATAGAAAATTTATTTTTCAAGTGGGTTTTTTCCATATAGTTCATAATTTATAAAACTAATACCATAGCTTTTTTCCTTGTAACAGGTTTATCATTGTTTTAAGGTTTTTTTTGCTCATATAGGATGTTTTTTTATCGTTTCACATGCATTCTGCATTTATACCTACTCCATATTAAACCTAGCAATTAACATTCTGACAACGGACTATGGTATTTTTAACCATTAGCTCCTTGTCTTTACCATTGTTCTTCCATGGATAGGGATTTCCTCTCATGAGTATCCCCATTTAGAACCTATTTTGTCTTTTGATACTCATGCTGCAGCTGTCTTAGGTACAGGGGAATCTTTTTAGCTATTTTTCATGTCAAATTAAGCCTCATTTTGGTCTCTTTTTACAAGCTATCCCTTTATAGGACTCCCTGCCCTTATGGAGTTTCTTGAGGCCCAGGTTTGACTCCTTAAAATAGACTTGATTGCCAAGTTAACTTGTCCATTCAATCTCATTAAGAATAGGTGAATGGGCATCCACATTGGTGGTAGGTTATCTCTTTCTTGGACCATGTGGAATAATACGAGAAAGGATCACTCTCTTTTCTACGGAATAGAGAAGAGTATTCTCAGGTACAAGTTTATCACTTTTCTGGACCCGAGGGACTAAATTTACGGAAAAGGAACACCCGGTATGAGTTCAATTTTCTCTTTTTCATGATGTGGACCTAAACATGAAAAATATTCTAAGTGTACTTTATGTCTTTGTCATGCTCGTTAAACACTAAGAACAAAGCATCGAGTTTATTGTTGTAAGCCCCATTTCTCGTACTCAAATAGATCTGTCCGAGTGATCTTGCTTTCCTTCACACTCATAAAACTCAAGCTATATGCTGCTCTCGAAGGAGCGTTGGGTAGGTGGTAATTTAACCTTTTTCAGACCTCCCTGACTAAGTACGAAAAATGTTCACCTTTTCTTCTATGGAAGTTAAGAGAGTTCTTCTGTGGTATGTTTTATACTTTTCAGGACTCAGGAGACTAAATTGGATGAAAAAGGACCCCCTTGGAGTCTTCTTCGGATTTTTCAGACTCTCTAAACATGAAAACACCAAGTGACCATGTATTAGTTCGGGCTCATAAAATCCACAAATCAGTGACACTATCAAGCATTATTCCCTCTTCTCTTCAAGCTTGTCAAAAAATGAAGAGAGATCCGAGTTGACTTTCCTGGACTCGTTAAAATTTAACAGGGAAGGTAAGGAAGAAGTTTTCTTTTGGTTCTCAGTTAGTGGCAGCATGTCATCCTTGAACAAAGCACTCTCTATTTTTGTTTATACTCATGTCTCAGTGTTCACTTTCAGTTCAACTATTACTTTGATTTTCTTACTCCTCTTGTCAGTTCTATGTGGGGAATCTAATCATGTCTCCCACATGACAGATAAGTTTATTTGTTCTATTTGTAAAGTTAAAAAGCTTCCTTGGGTTATCTCTGTGTCGTGCTCACTGTTCAAGGAATTAACCCTATGCCTGGTCTATATCTTGATTCCATCATTTTCGTATCTGTTACTATTTGTGTCTCCCTTCCTTTACCTAGTTCGTAGTTACTCTTGTGATCCGTTGGAGGATCTATTTCCTTCCTTATCACAGTATGGTTCCGCATCAACACTTCTTGACGACGAATACCTAGAGTTTTGATGATTGTACCTTAGGATTCACTCTCATTATTGGTGAATTCCTTTCCTTCAGTTGTCGATTATCACCTATTGATTGACAATCTATTGAATCCACTCCATGTTTGACTTCAATAACATCTATTCACATGGGTTGGATTGTACTGGTTCTTTGGGATTGTTTATGAAGACCTTAGTTTCCTATCTATGGACTAAGTTGCACAAGATTATGTTGTACCTATTTACACAGCTTCCAGATCTTTGAAGACTCATCATTATTGTATATTGTGGCTTTGATCCACCTTTGTAATATACGTGGTCTTGTACTTGTACTATATGATGTACGCAAATTTTATAAAAGAGCTAGTGTTCCAGTATATTGAACATAGAATCCTCAGATATGACTTTGTATATGACATTATTATGTATTTGTTTCAGGTGCTACCTCTGCTCCATTGGATTTCTGAGTTCTCCAAAGATGATAATTATAATGTATTTTGGCCATTGCTTCCCTCTGACCTCACACATTAGGGGGCATCTGTTATCAACCCAAATGGAACATCTCCATTCGAGTGCCGACTTTCCATATGTTGGTACACAAAAGGACACTATAGGATTGAATTTTTCCTAAACACTATAGATGGGCATGACATGAGATGCATTTATCCTTTAACCAGCTTTCCATTTTAATTTTCTATGTGTTGATTACCATACGCGACTATCTCCACTGAAAATCATGTACATACGCGACTATATATGTTGACAACTTGCATACTGTACACGACTATTCTCATTGCAACCCGCATACAGATCTATACACGGATTTCCTTTAAATAAACTCGCGTGCCATACGCAGGTTGCCTATATCAATAGTCATGTACACGCCCATTCGACATTAAAAAATATAAAACATGATTAATGTAGATTAGTTGATCCTTAATTATTAACCATCTCAACTGTCTTAGCCTCCACAACCTTCGAAACTACTATATTTCCCAAAGTATAAATATAGGCCTTGGGGAGGGCATTAATCAATCAATCTTGGAGAGCAAATTTATGTTGGTGGTATATCTTCAGAAGTATTTGGAGCAGCAGAACTCAGAGTCCTTTGGTTGCAGAGGAGTCCTTGTCTCAGGCATTGGGTTGTACACTTATCTCATTCACTGATTGTTAATAAAGAGAATTCTTCTTCCAACTTTGTGTTGAGTCTCTTTCATGTATCATGGTTGATGAATATATTTGATTCAGCACTATATATGTTGTTTATCTAACCTATCATATATACATGTATAAGATTGTACTTTGCAGGTGAAGGAGGTGCATCCCTGAAAGCTTTGGAGAGAAGTAGAGTGGGAGAAGACAAAGCTTGGATCAACTGTCGGTAATCGGGTGAGTCCAACATTTCTTCCTATTTCCTTTCTGTACTTTAAAGTTGATTGTTTGCAAGTTTTAGAAGTAAGTTGGTAACCCCAGACCGTAGGTTACAAGGGTGTTTATTCCTGAACAACAAGGAGGATGGTACACTTTTCTTCTACACCACCTCCCTATGCTCAGGCTTCAGGTAAGATTTGAATTCTACATATTTTGGTATGGTGGTCTTAAACCACTTCTCTCCTATGCTAGGAAGCTTAGTCACTTCAGTAATTAGGGTTTCATCTATCAAGAATTCTTCTTTGCTTTCGACTTCCTTGGAGCCATTGAAGGAGAGGAAAAATGCCTCAACCACCTACTGGTGTGAACCTTGAAACTTCTCACAAAACCTATAGCAACCAGTATCTTTGAACAATTGACAAACCTCTGGATGTGCCTCCAAGTAACTGATGTCTCCCAACTCCAGCCTGAGAGTAGGTCCTGTAGCTAGGGTTTTCACCCTAGCTTGTGCTGATGAGCACCTACTAAGGAATCTGGAATCCTTAGTAGTAGTTCAATGATGTATATGAATTAAATAAAGATAATCTG